>CM046657.1:5182641-5410141 GCA_025594165.1 Tamias sibiricus
TAACACACGCCAAAAAACACACCTAAAAATGGCGCTGACCTGATCAGCAATCTCGGCCAAGTCACTCGAGATCCCGCAACAAATCCCGTGAGACTACGGGTGGCGACAATGGCCAAAATCTCCACGGCTCATAGTCAACTGCAATTAAAGTCAATCCCCAAACAGGGCTCCTGCATTTCCCCCTTTTTGTTTTAAAAGAGGTAATGCTCTAGGACGTCTATGTGCAACCAACATTCTTACCCGTCATCGGATAATCAAGGCTGCAATCACATTTCCTGTGACAAAGGCGCCATTTATATCTTTACATAGTTGTATATATACGGAAAGATCCTTTTTAGTTCTCCATGGCCTGATGGCTGCTTGGCACCATTTATTTGCATTTTCATAAGCTAATTGAACAACTAAAGGCATAGCTTGGTCAACATCTGCAAACACACTACCTGCAGTTCTCAAAAGTCGATCAGCAAAGTCGGCATACGGCTCATTAGGTCCTTGAATCACTTTTGACAAGCTACCTTGTAGATCCCCAGGTCCTTGTACAGTTTTTCCATGCCTCTAAGGCAGCTGCATTTATCTGAGCATATATATCTGAGTCATAATCTGTTTGAGCCTGTAAGTCTGCGAATTGCCCTTCTCCTGTGAGCATGTCTATATTATAGTTTTCAAACCCTGCAGCCGCGTTTTCTTTTAGCCGTTTCCATAGAAAGTTCTTGGAATTGCGATCGCCAAACCAAGAATTGCCCCCCGCTTAATGTTGCTTTACATAGACTTTTCCAGTCTGAGGGGGTTAAGCTAAAGGTGTTAAGGGACTCCAGCATACTCAACGTGAAAGGAGCTTGGGGCCCATAAGTCATTACTGCCTCTTTGAGATTTTTTATTGTTTTGAAATCTACTGACTGATGGACACTCTGTCCATTTTTCTTTTTCAAATGCTGGCGGTTCCCAATGTATCTGTGAGTTGTCCTCGAGAGCACATAAGCGATCAGAAAGACTTTTTATTTCTGTTTCTAGGGTATGCAAATGCCTAGTAATACCCTTCATATTTTCTGTAATGGATTCCACCCATGGGGGAGTAGTCACTTCCACAAGTGACTCCTCTGCCTGACGGACCTTTTTCTCGGTCTTTTTTAATTTCTTTTTCCTCATTTTCTCAGGATCACTTTTACTAGATTCCTCACCACTGCTAATTTCACTGACAGCAATATCCTGAGGCCCAGGTTCCAGTGAGAGCAAGTATCCTTCAGCTTTCGCCAATAACTCCCGAATAGCTTTAATAGCTTGGATTTTTGTCATTTTTGGGTCTCTTCTAATACTCTCTTTACTGGTCTCAGTTGGCCCAGTGGAATCTACACTTTTTTGATCACTTTCACTTTTGTCTATATACTCCTCACTGAGAACAGAGTCAGGTATATCAAGGAGTCTTTGCATAGCCTCTATCACTTGGGATTCAGTTATATTCGAACCCATCTTTAGAGACCTTTCAGTTCTTACCTGTCCGCTCCGAAGTTCCCGTACGGGCCACCACCTGTTGCTGCCTGAAGCGCTTGGAGCAACGGAGCCGCGGGAAAAACTTCAGAAGCAAACTGGAGACAAACAGCTTTTTATTCTGATAACTTTTCTCTCTGGTTCTAATAACGACTAACACACGCCAAAAACACACCCTAAAATGGCGCTGACCTGATCAGCAATCTCGGCCAAGTCACTCGAGATCCCGCAACAAATCCCGTGAGACTACGGGTGGCGACAATGGCCAAATCTCCACGGCTCATAGTCAACTGCAATTAAAGTCAATCCCCAAACAGGGCTCCTGCAGGTGGATGGGTGGATGGATGGATGGATGGATGGATGGGTGGGTGGATGGGTAGATGGATGGGTGGGTGGCTGGATGGGTGGGTGGATGGATGGGTGGATGGGTGGGTGAATGGATGGGTGGATGGATGGATGGATGGATGGATGGGTGGATGGGTGGGTGGATGAATGGGTGGATGGGTGGATGGATGGATGGATGGATGGGTGGATGGATGGATGGATGAATGGATGGATGGATGGGTAGATAGATGGATGGATGGGTGGATCTATGGGTAGATGGGTGGATGAATGGGTGGGTGGAATGAAGGAAGGAGTAGCTCAGTGGTTTGCTTGCCTGCTTGTGTCTTTGCCAGGTCTGTTTTCTGTGGGGGACTCCGTCCCTCCTTTCTCCTCTCTGCCTGGGAACCTGTTAGTCGGTTTTCAAGACACGCCCCAGATGTCCCGGTCTCAGGACGCCTGTCCAGCTCTCCTCCCCTGCCGCTGCTCCTCGAGCTCCGGGCTTCGTCTGCAGGTCCTTCCTTGATGTGCTCTCTTTGTCTGCTTGTCCCTCGGTCACAGCATCTCTGGAGCAGGACACCTCAGCCCCATCTCCTTGTCCCCAGCACTGAGGGGCCTCAGAAAGCCGACGCAGAGTTCACAGACCACACGCCACCTCCAGCCCCAGGTCCACTCTTAACTTGGAGGCTGAGCGCCCTTGACGGCTGAGCCAGCGTCCTCCCAAGGCCACCCCAGTCACTGGAGCGACAGCCAGGGTCCTGGGGAAGCCCTGTGTGTGGCAGGGATGGGTGCCCGAGTCCACGCAGGGCCATCTGGGAAGCAGACAAGCTAGGACCATCTCCCTGGAGCCCGTGGGGCCCTCCCCTGTGCCTGGCCATGCCCACACAGACCTCTGCGGCCCCTGCTGCTCCCCAAGGGCTCAGGTACGTCCAGATACCCGGACCCCATCAGTGCCCTCCCGGAGCACCCCCGTCTCCGGTCTGCCCCCCCACCCGCTCTCTCTTCAGCTCTGCAGCACCAGGTCACGCACTGCCCACTGTCCACCCACTGCCCCCGCTGGGACGTGGACCCCAGGAGGGGGACGGGGCTGTCTCTTGCACTTAGCTGTCCCCAACACAGAGGGGTGCAGGCCCACAGGGGGATCAGCGGGGAAGGAGGTGTGTGCCCAGGGCTGCTGCTGTCCCAGGGCCCGGGTTCTGGCTGCGGCGGCGATTTGGAGGACTGAGACCCGCACTCACCCAGCGCGGCGGCCTGTGCTTGGGGTCACTGTCCTGGGTCCTCAGATGCCACGTGGCCCAGGCCCTGGCTCGGGAGCCTCTCAGCCCCGGGCTGTAGCAGGCTCTGCTGCAGGGCCCCAGGTCACCCCAGGTTCCAGGAGGGACAGAGGGACCTCAGAGTCCCAAGGCCCCTGGAGGCTGCGCCTCACGGCAGCCGCACGGAGACGCAGACATGGCACCTGACCCCAGGGTGGTGCCCAGCAGCCACGCGTAGGACGCAGTGGGAGAGGGGCAGCCAGGGCTGCGTCCCCAGGCTGCCAGGCCCACGCTGGGCCACAGGGCTCTGGCACTGCCCAGCCTGGGTGTGGCTGGCAAGGAGCTGGCCCGGGGGTGGTGGGTGACTCATTTTCCTCTTCGCCCGTGAACCTCAGTGAGCTGGGGGCAACCTCCAAATCTCCAAGTGGCAGCTGAGGGCCGCCACCAGCCAGGGCCTCAGGGGGTTCCCAGGCTGGGGCTCCAAAGGTGTCCACCCTTCCTAGAGGTCCTGTTGTCCAGCTCCCTGTCCCTCCAGGTCCCAGGGCCTGACCCTTAGCCTGTCCCCACGCCCTTGGCAACTGCCTGAGGAGGTTGCAGGGGTGTCTCGGGGGACAGACGCTGTGCGGATGAAGGAATGTGTGGCAGGAAGTGACCGTGGTGACTCAGGGTGACTCAACCCGAGGCCTGCCAGGGTCCTGCTGGGCGGCCAGCTGCGACCACAGCTGCCCTCCGCCTGCCCACCTCGGGCAGGGCCTGCGCCCCCTCCCCAGGGCCCAGCTCTGGCTGGCTCTGCGCCCAGACCCTGGGAACCGGTGGGGCAGAGGTGCCCAGCAGGTGCCTGGACGGGGCCCAGGGCCGCAGCCAGGGAGAAGCTGTGGGGAGGGCTGGGCGCTGTCCTTCTGCCCGACAGGCCCTGGCCCAGCTCCTCCCGTGGGGATCAGGCTCCTGACGGGAACCGAGGCTTGGAGGGAAGAGGCCGGGCGGAGGCCGGGTGCTAGCAAAGCCGCAGAGTCCAGGTCCAGGCCAGCGCCTGCTGGCCCCACCTCCAGCTGCTGGGGACGCGCGGGCAGGAGAGCTGCTGGCCCCAGGTCTCCTCTGGAGGCTCCTCGGTCGCCCCGTTCCCTGCCCAGGTGGACCGGGGGTCTCCAGCCCTGCCCGTCCCTCCCTCCGCCTGTCCCTCCTTCCTCACGCTCTGCACCTGCTCTCCTGTCACCCACCCGTCCCCCCGCCCACTGCCTCCTCCCTGCCTTAGACCACCCACGCTCCCCCCGACCCACGCAGCCCCCGCGTGTCCCTGCGGCCGCCCGGCTCCAGTCGCTCCTCCGTGGCTTTAGCAGGGCTGGACACGGCGGCTCCCGGCCCTGCTTGCACCCCTCTGCTCGCCGTCCAGCGGCCCGCCTGTCCAGCCCCGCAGGCCGTGACGCAGGCCTAGAGCTCGTGGTCTCGGGAGCAGGCAGGACCCACGCCCGCAGACCCTCCCCAGCCTCGGGGCCTTGGTGCTGCTGTGTGGGTCTGCACCCCAAGTCAGGGGGCGGGGTCCGCGGCTCCCCCTGCCCCCGGCAGCCAGGGAGTGGGGCCAGGGCCCCGGGAGGGAGCTGGGGCTCCAGGCCCTGGTGGCCTTCAGTCCAGGGCTGAGCGTGGGACCCCCACGCCACTCTGTGGCCACCCCCGGGCACTCTGTGGTCACCCCGGGCACTCTGTGGGCCTGGCTTCGGGCCTGATTAATCCTGGACCAGCTGTGCCTGGAGATCTCAGGACAGAAGGATGTCGGGGCAGCTGGCCTTGTGCGCCCGCGCAGGGCCGTGTGTCCCTCCTGCCGTGTCCTCCACCACAGAGATGCCCACCGGCTTCTGCGCCTCCCGTCGCCTTTCCCATGCTGGTCAGGGAGGTGGGGGGGCCACTGGACCCCAGGCCAGGCTGCCCACGGGCTCCTGCCACCCAGCCCAGGGCGAGACTTGGTGCCCGGCTGCGGAGGGCAGGACGGGCACAGCACCCGTGGCTGTGACAAAGGGGGCTGAGGCCACTACGCACAGGGACTGTACAGAGGCAAGAGGCTCCGTGGTGACACTGGCCCTCTGTAGGGACGTCGGCCCCGCAGGCCCCGAGCCCAGCCCCTCTTAGTCCCTCTCCCTCCCTCCCGTTCTCCACCAGCTCTGAGAACTAAGAAGGGGCCACCAAGGGAAGCCAAGGGACGTGGGGGCAGACGGACACCCCAACTCAGAGGGGAGTGGTGGCGGGGGGACCGGCACCGCCCGCCGCGAGAGGCCCCTCGGTGTCCTTTCTCTGGGCTCCTGGGATGGCGGGCGGCTCCGGAGCTGCTGCTCCCACCTGGTGGCCCTGCCCTGGGCCCGGTCCCCCCTTTCCAGGCGTGGGGGGCTTAGGTTTCCCTCCAGCGACAGTTTCAAGAACCCCCGAGAGCCCTGCTGGTGCTGTCACCCACTGCCAGGCCTGGGTGGCCCTGTGCCCGCCCCGGCCACCCCACAGTTCCGGCAGGTCGTGGAGGGAGGGTTGGCTTGGTCCGTGTCCAGCAGGTCCCTCCCGCCACCCGGTCCTCCAAGGCATCTGGAAGGCGTTTCAGAGGCCAGCCTCGCCTGCGGCCAGCCTCTCCTCCCATCCCAGGGCCAGTCCCGCCCCCACCCCCAGGTCCCCCCAGGCCCACCCCAGCCTCCACGCTCCTCTCAGCTCCCTCAAACCTGCACAAGGCCCCCTCTGCCCAGAGCCCCAGGCCTCCCCTTTCCTCCCAGTCCCCTGTCCCATTCCCTGGAGGGCCCCTCATCGCCCGCAGGGTCTGCTCTGGTGCCCCCTCTGCCAGGGACACTTCCCTGACCCCAAACTGGGCCAGCCTCCCTCTCCGGCCTCCCTCTCGGCACTCTGCCGCCTCCCCATCCGGCTGCCCGTCCATCCCCCCAGCAGCTCACGAGGGTGACCCCTGGAGATCACCGACACGCCCCGGGGCCAGCGTGGCTGTGGAGGCGGGCCCCGAGACGTCGGGGTCTTCCGGAGGAGGCTCAGGGTGGGCTCGGGGTCTGTGCCCAGGGGCAGCGTCTCCCCCACCCTTCTCTCCCCCACCCCCTCGACCTACTCCAGCCTGGGGAGGCACGTCTGGCCGGAGGCTGGCTGTCCCCTCAGCCCGTGGCTGCCCCACTCTGCTGCGGGAGGGGACCAAGGTCCTGTGACCCAGGCCCCTGCTGACCACGGACCCCTGTGGGGACCAGCCTGAAGCACCATGAGGGGCAGAGGCGGGAGGCTGGAGGGAGAGGCCCAGGTGGCGTCGGGCCACGTGAGCCTGTGAGCACCCCCGCCACCCGGGAGGGCTGAGGGTGGAGGCCACAGAACCCGCAGGACACAAGGACCCGCAGGCCGTGTGTCTGTGAGTCAAACTGCAGCCTGGCTTCCTGCGGGGGCCACACCCTGCGTGACCCAGGGAAGCCGGGCAGAAGGGGCAGCTCACCAGGAGCCTGAGCCGGGCAGGCCACGGCAGGCGCGGGCGCTCTCCCCGGCTTCACGGGCTGCAGACTAGGACCAGAGGCCTGGCCCCAGGGCCCCCAGCCCAGGCTTGTCCTGTTCGCAGCACTTGGTGCAGTCCCCTTCTGCTCCATCAGGGCAGCGAGGGCCACCCGCACCCCGTCTAAGGACCGTGGCAGCTGGGAGGGACCCTGCCTCCCTCCTCCTGTGTGTCCCTCATTCCACAAGTGTTTACTGAGCACCTGCTACCAGCCAGGCCTTGGGCTCTGCACAAGCCAGGCAACAGTCCCTGCCCTCATGTGGCTGGCATTTGTGGTGGGGAGGCAAGCTGAACAATTGTGAGTGGTCACGGGAGCCACCAGACCAGCAGGGGGGACCTGGGTGACATGGAGCCCTAGCGGGGACATGAGACCACAGTGAGCAACGGGACCCCGGTCCTTCCAGGTGGCAGGGAGGTCAGCCTGGGCAGAGGCTCGGGACGCTCCAGAAACTGGGGAGGCTTCCTGTGACCCCAGGACCCAGGAGGGGGGCCCCGGGGGCTAACACCAAGACCAGGACGGAAGCGGGGGTGCCGGCCAGTGCCCACTGGCCTGCTGGGCAGATGTGGGCAGAAAAGAAGGTCACTGGGCGGCCGGGGATGCCTGCGGGGCAGACGGTGGCTTTGGGGAATCGCTGCCCCCTCTGCTGGGCTCGGGTGAGGGTGGAGGCGGGAGCTGCTCCCCAGTCGCCCCCGAGGACCCCAGGCGTCCCTCCCCAGCAGGCCCTCCCAGTGCGTGGCCCTGGACCAGCAGGCTTACTGTCCCTTTAAAGGGACCTGGATCCGAGAGTGCAGAATGAGGCTGACTCACGGAGGAAGGGGCGGTCACGGGCTGGCCGGGCGCCAGGGCCGGGCGGGAGGAAGCGCGGCGGCAGCTGCAGCCTCTGTGCGCCGCGAGGGCAGAAACCACAAAACCCATTTGAGACTCCGCCGCGGCGGCTGGTGTAATGAGGTGCCCGCATAATGGGGCATTCAGGGCCCGCGCCTGCGGGGCGGAGGGCTGCTCCGGCCAGGGGATGCTGATGTCACCTTCCGCTGGGAGTCCCTCCCCCACGAGGGGACTTAAAAAAATGCACCAGGAAGCTGCAGTAGGAGCCAGAGAGGAAGCCGTGGTTTATTTATAGTTGATAACTGTGTCCGGCTGGCCTCGGGAGCCACGGGGAGCCACGGGGAGCAGAGACCCACAGGGGCCCAGACAGAGCACCCGCGCCCGCGCCCTGGGCTGACGCGGCGTCCAGGACAAAGGCCGGCCCCACTCTGAGCTCCCCAGTAGCCACAAGGCGAAGAGGATCTCAGAGTGACGCAGCAGGATCACAGAAAGACAGGGCCAGGACGTCACAGAGAGCCAGGAGTGACGTCACAGAGAGCCAGGGGGGGTGACGTCACAGAGAGCCGGGGTGACGTCACAGAGAGCCAGGGGGTGACGTCACAGAGAGCCGGGGTGATGTCACAGAGAGCCAGGGGTGACGTCACAGAGAGCCAGGGCCAGCATGTCACAGAGAGCCAGGGCCAGCATGTCACAGAGAGCCGGGGGTGACGTCACAGAGAGCCAGGGTGTGTGACATCACTGAGAGCCAGGGTGTGACGTCACAGAGAACCAAGGGGTGACATCACAGAGAGCCAGGGCCAGCATGTCACAGAGAGCCAGGGGGTGACGTCACAGCGAGCCTGGCCCAGGCTGTGTCCTGGCTTCTCCCTCCTGCTGGGCCTCTGCAGTGGCTGGCCAGGCCCTGGTGTCCCTGCCCCGAGTGCCCGCAGCTGCAGGGACACTGGAGGCCTTGCCACAGAGGAGCAGTGCCTGACTTGTCACGGGGCAGCCGGGCTGGGCCAGAAGGACAGGGCCAGCTGGTGTCCTCGCTGTGTGGTGGCCTAGCCTGGGCCCTGCTTGGGGACCTAGGGTGGGAGGTGGTCCTCTGGGACCTGGGGGCTCCCTTTAGAGGTCCCTGGGGTCAGCTCCAGAGCAGCCTCTGGACGGCCCCAGGCCCTCGCAGGACCATTCTGCAGCCTCAGTGTCCCCTGCCCTCCGGCCCCTCCAGCTGGCCCCACCCGCAGACAGAGGCCCCCCTAAGGCAGAAGGCCCATCTTTCCCTGCTCAGACCCGACGGCCCCCCCCCACCTACAGAGAGCCCAGGCTCTCGCCAACCCAGAGGTCGGGGGCACACGGGCCTGCCCTCCCTCAGCGCCCCCTCGGGCCGGGCCTCCCACCGCAGCCTCCCCAGCCTGCCTCCACCTGGGAGCCGCCTGCCTTCCCCTGCTCAGCCGCTGTCCCCTGGCCCCCGGCTGCAGGTGGGAGGCCCCGACCCCTGGCTTCAGGTTGCCACCGCCTGGCTACCCCAGGTGGCCTCTGACCCCCTGCCCTGGCTCTCCCCCTCTGCACGGGGCAGGCGGGCGGGCGGTGGATGGGGAAGGGAGGCAGGCGGCCTGAGGGGGCCGTGGCGGGTCAGCGCCTCCCTGGCCTACCTGCCTTCCCCTGGGTGGCGGGTGCCGTGGTAAGGTTCATCTCAACTCAGCGCCTCCCTGGGCCTACCTGCCTTCCCCTGTGTTGGCGGGTGCCAGCCTGAGGGCCTGCCCTGCGAGTCGGGCGCACTGGTGGTGCCACCTGGAGGGGACGTCGAGGCTTCCTCAGTGACCCTGGGCAGCGAGGGCGGGGACGCTCCCAGGTCATCCCCCACCCGCGTCCCCTCCTGGGCATCCTTGCACACGCAGGGACTTCCCAAGGCTCCCGAGAGGCCCTGCAACACACGGCCCCCAGGGTCGACCGCTGTCCCCAGCAGGTGAGAGGCTGAAGCAGGTGACCACGGGCGGGGCGGGCTGGGGGCCGCGGACACTCCCCTCCCGCCCCTGCCCGACCCCCCATTCCACAGGTCAGGACCGGCAGCAGCGCAGACGGCAAGCCCGAGGGAAGCTTCGGTCGGGGCTGCAGAAGACAGGGAACAGGACGGGGAAGAGCCAGGCAAGGCCCTTGCAGAGGGGACAGAGGGCAGCTGCGCAGCGGGCCAGGCCCTGGCAGGGCCCCCAGCAGGCCGGCTGGAGATGAGGCAGGGCCCTTGTGGGCCCAGCAGCCCCTGGACGGCACATGCAGAGCGCAGAGGGGCAGTGGAACAGGAACCTGCAAGACGAGGAAGAGGGCAGGCCATAGCAGAGGGCAGCTGCGTGGCCAGGCCCTGGCGAGGGCCCTGTGCCCAGCAGGCGGCTTGCAGGGCCTGAGGACGTGGGCCACGCAGGGCCTGGTCAGGGCCCGCGAACGGCATCCCGAGGGCTGAGGGCGCTGCACGCGGACGAGGACGAGGGCCCGAGGGCGCTGCGACGGACGAGGACGAGGGCGAGGGCCCTGCACGGACGAGGACGAGGGCGCGAGGAACGAGGGCCCTGCGCCCACCGGACGAGGACGAGGGCCGAGGGCCCTGCACGGACGAGGACGAGGACGAGGGCCGAGGGCCCTGGCCTACGGACGAGGACGAGGGCGAGGGCGCTGCATGGACGAGGACGAGGACCGAGGGCCCTGCACGGACGAGGACGAGGACGAGGACGATGGGCCCTGCACGGGCCGGTTGAGGAGGCCCTGGGCGCTGCATGGACGAGGACGAGGACGAGGGCCCTGCGTCATGGACGAGGACGGAGGCCCTGCAGGGACGAGGGCCCCTGATGGTGCCCTGCACGGACTGAGGACGAGGGGCCGAGGGCCTGCAATGGACGAGGGTACGAGGCGCAGCGAGGGCCGAGGGCCCTGCGCATGGACGAGGACGAGGGCGCTAGCATGGACGAGGGAGGACGAGGGCCCTGCACGGACGAGGACGAGGGCCGAGGGCCCTGCACGGACGAGGACGAGGACGAGGGCCGAGGGCCCTGCATGGACGAGGACGAGGGGTCCGAGGGCGCTGCATGGACGAGGACGAGGACGAGGGCCTGCACGGACGAGGACGAGGACGAGGGCCCTGCACGGAGAGGACGAGGGCTGAGGGCGCTGCATGGACGAGGACGAGGGACGAGGGCCCTGCGCGGAGGACGAGGACGAGCCCTGCACGGACGAGGACCGAGGGGCCGAGGGCCCTGCACGGACGAGGACGAGGGAGGGTTTTAGCTGAGGACGAGGACGAGGGCTGCGCGGACGAGGACGAGGACGAGGGCCCTGCACGGACGAGGACGAGGGCCGAGGGCCTGCATGGACGAGGACGAGGACGAGGGCCGAGGGCCCTGCATGGACGAGGACGAGGGCCGAGGGCGCTGCATGGACGAGGACGAGGACGAGGGCCGAGGGGCCCTGCACGGACGAGGACGAGGACGAGGGCGCTGCAGGACGACGAGGACGAGGGCCGAGGGCCCTGCACGGACGAGGACGAGGGCCGAGGAACCTGCACGGACGAGGACGAGGGCCAAGGGCCCTGCACGGACGAGGACGAGGCCATTGCTGTTTTAGAAGCTTCCAGCTTCTGAGTGGACGTGTTGGGGGTGGCGGGCTGGAGGTTCCCAAGGCCATCCTAGAGGGGTGGAGGTAGGAGGGACACAGGGCAGGTGAAGGCCAAGGAGAGAGGGGCGTCCAGGAGGAGGGCACCTCTCAGCAGGGCAGGGACCCTGCGGCCACAGCAGGGATGCCACCCTTCACGAGGCCCACCCTGAACTGGAGACGGCTGTGAACTGTGCCCAGGTGCCCAAGCATGTCCCAACCTGCGCCAAAGGCCCCTCTGCTGCCAGGGAGTCCGGAAGCTCTCCACCTGCTGGGGCTGCTCCTGGGCACCTGCCCTTGGGCCCTCCCCGCCCCTACCTGCCCAGCAGCGCCACCTCCTGGTTGCTTAGGACAGGCCCCTGTGACTTGCCAAGGGCAGATCTGATGTCCCAGTGTGTCCCCTCTTAGAGATGGGAGAAGGAGGCCAAGAAAGCAGAGGGGCTCTTCCAGGGTCACCCTGCCAGGGACAGGCGGACCGCAGCAGCCCTGCCTCACAGCCGCTGTCCAGAAAGCCCCTCTAAGACACACGGCAGGGCTCTGGGTCCCAGGGGGCCTCCTCCCGCTGCTCTGCTGTGGACAGCCCAAGTCCTGGACACTTCCAGCACCCTGCCACTGCCCGAGACCCTGTCCATCGTCGCCTGGCTCTGATTAGCAACGCTCATTCCTGTGGGCTGATGCATGACTTTGTGACTCCCCAACAGCCCAGCCGGCCCCACTAGATGAGGGGACTGTAGACACCAGCACCTGTCCCAGTTGGATTCCCTCCCTCTGACTCCAACACTCAGGGTGCTAGGTCACCTGATGAGCCAGGATGAGATAGCGATGGTAATGGTGATGGTGGTGGTGATGATGGTGATGATGGTGATGGTGATGATGGTGTTGGTGATGGTGGTGATGATGGTGATGATGGTGATGGTGATGATGGTGTTGGTGATGGTGGTGATTGTGATGATGGTGATGGTGATGATGGTGTTGGTGATAGTGGTGGTGATGGTGATGATGGTCACAGTTGTGATGGTGATGGTCGTTGCCGCCTGAAGCGATGGCCGCTTGGAGCAACAAAGCTGCGGGAATAAGTTCAGAGGCAGACTGGAAACAAACAGGCTCTTTATTCTGCCAGCTTCTTTCTCTAGCTCCAACAACGCCCTGACACGCCGTCCACGCTCCTCCAACAACCACAAAATGGCCCCGACAACGACCCACAATCCTCCGGGCCAAGTCTCGAAAGATCATGCAAGTGGCTCCGACCCGATCCGCAATGTCCCGGACCAAGTCTCACAAGACCATGGAAGGTGGTAATGCTTATGGCTCACAGCTAACCGCAATCTTAGCTATCTCCTTTATTAGGGCTCCTGCAGATGGTGGTGATTGTGATGATGGTGATGATGATTATGGTGTTGGTGATAGTGGTGATGATGGTGATGATGGTCACAGTGGTGATGGTGATGGTGGTGATGATGGTGGTGATGATGATGGTGGTAATGATGGTGGTGGTGGTGGTGATGGTGGTGATGATGGTGGTGGTGGTGGTGATGTGGTGATGATAGTGGTGATGATGATGGTGGTAATGATGGTGGTGATGGTGGTGGTAATGATGGTGTGGTGGTGGTGATGGTGGTGATGATGGTGGTGGTGGTGATGGTGGTGATGATAGTGGTGATGATGATGGTGGTAATGATGGTGGTGGTGGTGGTGGTGGTGATGGTGGTGGTGATGGTGGTGGTGGTGGTGGTGGTGATGGTGGTGGTGATGGTGGTGATGATGATGGTGGTAATGATGGTGGTGGTGGTGGTGGTGATGGTGATGGTGATGGTGGTGATGGTGGTGGTGGTGGTGATGGTTGTGATGATGGTGGTGATGATGATGGTGGTAATGATGGTGGTGGTGGTGGTGGTGCTGATGGTGGTGGTGATGGTGGTGGTGGTGGTGGTGGTGGTGATGGTGGTGGTGATGGTGGTGATGATGATGGTGGTAATGATGGTGGTGGTGGTGGTGATGGTGGTGGTGATGGTGGTGGTGTTGGTGTTAGTGGTGGTGATGGTGGTGGTGGTGGTGGTGGTGGTGGTGGTGATGGTGGTGGTGGTGGTGGTGGTGGTGGTGATGGTGGTGGTAATGATGGTGGTGGTGATGATGGTGGTGATGGTGATGGTGGTGATGATGGTGGTGATGGTGGTGGTGGTGGTGATTGTTGCCGCCTGAAGCGATGGCCGCTTGGAGCAACGAAGCCGCGGGAAGAAGTTCAGAGGCAAACTGGAAACAAACAGCTTTTTATTCTGATAACTTTTCTCTCTGGCTCTAACAACGACTAACACGCGCCACACACACCACCAAAATGGCGCTGACCCGATCAGCAATCTCCGCCAAGTCACTCGAGATCCCGGGCCAAGTCCGTGAGACTACGGAAGGCGGCAATGCCCAAAAAAACTCCATGGCCCATAGTCAACCGCAATTTAAGCCATCTCCCCAAACAGGGCTCCTACAGGTGATGATGGTGGTGATGGTGATGGTGGTGATGATGGTGGTGGTGGTGATGGTGGTGATGGTGGTGATGGTGGTGGTGGTGATGGTGATGGTGATGGTGGTGATGATGATGGTGGTGATGGTGATGGTGATGGTGGTGGTGATGGTGGTGAAGATAACTTTTACCAAGCATACATCTCATGATGTTATATTGTTATGGTCTGAATTGATCAGTACAATCAATACATTACAGATCATAGACTAAAAAATATGGATCAATAAAATAGTAAGTATAGCCATAGTGACTCCATCTTTATGGTTCCCATATGCTGTTACATATGCTGTTTTTTTAAAAAGTACTTAAAAAACATTGTTTCTCCGTGCTTCCCACACCTGCTAACGCGCTCGGGCCTAGGACGTGAAGCCGCTGTGCCCCACCAGGACGGCCGCCTGCCGTGCTCCGCCAGCGGCTCTTCCGGTCCCTGCGCCCTCCTTGCCTGCAGATTCCACAGGACGTGGTTTTCTTCCTTAAATGTCAGAACCGCAGACAGCCTGGCACATTCTTTCAGAAGGCCGCTTGGACATGGCAGCAGCGTCACTGGCCAGGAAAATATAGATAAAATAAAATTCTCTGATTTGTTTCAGATTCGGACTTCTTGTGTTTTCTGAGTGGCTGCTCATAATGGCGTGAGCGGAGTCTCTTATTACCCTTATCACGGTTTCAGAGGGTGGAACCCGAGGCCCAGAGGTGGTCACCCCACTAGCTGGCAGTGGGACCGCGGGGCCCCCCAGGCAGCAGCTCTAGGCCTGCTCCCCATCTTTTCCATGCTGCCCTGCGTTTGCCCTGCAGGTGCCCGTGTCCGTCCTCCTCTAGAAGGAAGCTGAGGCCCAGCCGCTGGGGCACAGAGGCCGTTCCTCCCAGGGCCACTAAGGAGGGGTCATGGCTGACTGGCCGTGAGCCACAACCACTCCCTGCCCTGAGGGACCAGGCATGGCCAGCAAATGGCACGTCCCCCGCGGACCATGTCCACCCAGGCCCCAGGCCCTCACTGGCCTCAGCTAGACTCTGGAAGATGCCAGAGGTGGCCTGGGTTAGGTTGGGCCTGAAAATGCGCCTTTGCCCTGGCCACGTCCTGCCCCGGGGAGAACAGAGGCTGCGCAGCGGGAGAGGAGGACCGCCGCCTGCTGCCCAGGTCCCCGGGCCACCTGCTGGGACCTTCACCCCGACCATGTCCCCAGCCTCCCACTGCCAGCCACCTGGGCCACCCCATTTCAGAGGAGGAGAGAACCGGGCACAGAGAGTGGAGTGGCTTCCTCGAGGCCATCGGGCCCTGGAGAGCGGAGCTGCGATGTGGCCCGGGGCCACCGAACCAAAGGGCCTCCCATGCCCACACCCACGTCCAGCCCACGGGCTCCTTTGCAAAGGCAAGAGCTGGCGCGGAGTCCCCGTGTCACGGTGGGCAGAATCCCCAGGTCCCCGCCCTGCACGCTCCCTCCCTGGCCCCTGCCAGTGCAAATGTGGAGGACGGCACCCCAGGGAGGAGTTCTGCTGAACGTCACAGTGGGCCGGCCACTCTAAGGAAGGGACACTAGCTGGGAAAGGCTGACCTCCTCCTGTGAGCCTGTGAAAAGCAAAGTGTTTTCTCCAGCTGGTCACAAGGGGACAATCAGAGATCCCCAAAATGACAAGGCCTCCCATCATCACTGGTCTGAGGAAGGAAAGAGACCGTGGAGCAGCCAGCCAGCTAGGACAGGGGACGTGGGTCCCACAACTGCAGGCAACCCACTCGGCCACCAACCAAGACCTTGGGAAGAAGCCTGGTGCCCCGAGCCCGGGGGGGACGCAGCCTGGCCAACACCTTGGCCTCCGCCCCGTGGGCCCTGAGCGGGAGCCCGCCGAGCTGGGCCGAGGTGGACGGCGGGGCTGGGGGCTGGGGGCTGGCTGTCTGAGGAGCATAATAATTGTGTAGGTGTCCCTGCCTCGCGCTGGCCCCCTGGTGACTGGCCGGCTTTCTAACGGTGCAACCCTATTTTGCGTTCGGTCGAAACTGCACTTTGAAGTTTAGATTTGGATCTTGGAGATGACCGTGACCTCGGAGAGGAGTGACGGAAGGCGCACCAGGATGCTCCTTCAACAGCAGGGACGGGAGGCTTTAAAGCACAGCAGGGCCTGCCTCTGTGTCCAGGGCCCAAGGGCAAATGGGACACTGGCCCTGTGCCAGCACCACGGGGACCGCAGTGTCTCAAACCCCTGCTCATGGGAGACAGACCCCAAGACACCTGCTGGCACAAGGCGGGTGCAAAATGGAGACTGTCCCCCCGAGAACTTGAGGGCCCGTGAGCATGGCGCCCTGGGCTCTCCTCCAGGCCGGCAGAGACTTCCCCAGCAGCCCAGGCAGGGCCAGCTGGGCCCAGTGTGGACACTCGCTGACCAGGTCCCGTCTCCTTGGTGCCCACCGTGGCTGCACTGGGCAGGGCTCAGGGCAGTAGCGGCTGCCCTAGAGGAGGCACCTCTGTGGGGACCTGGGTCTGGGCATTCTTCCGCAGATGAGAAGGTGCCCAGGGCCAGCGGGTCCCGGCCAGCGCCAGCGCCTGACAGGCTGGGCAGGCGGAGCGCGGAGGCCTGGGGCTGGAGCACGGGGGGTGGCCGGGACCTGCCCTGTAGCACTCAGCCAGGTGGGGACAGGGTCCTGGGGTCCGTGGCCCAGCTCAGTGGCACACAGTGGCCAAGGCCAAGAGCTGGGCCCAGCTGTGGAGGGAGGCCCCCAGCAGGGGAGGCCAGGCCATGGGTGGGGACTGGCAAGTGGAGCTCAGCCCACAGCCCAGGGCACCCTGGGGACACAGCACCGAGGGCAGCCAGACCCCAGCCCCCCGGCAGCCAGACCCCCCAGCCCCCTGTTAGCCAGACCCCAGCCCCCCTGTTAGCCAGACCCCAGCCCCCCTGTTAGCCAGCCCCAGCCCCCTGTTAGCCAGACCCCAGCCCCCCGGCAGCCAGCCCCAGCCCCCCTGTTAGCCAGACCCCAGTCCCCCTGTTAGCCAGCCCCAGCCCCCCGGCAGCCAGACCCCAGTCCCCCTGTTAGCCAGACCCCAGTCCCCCTGTTAGCCAGACCCCAGCCCCCCCTGTTAGCCAGACCCCAGCCCCCTGTTAGCCAGACCCCAGCCCCCCCGGCAGCCAGACCCCAGCCCCCCTGTTAGCCAGACCCCAGCCCCCCGGCAGCTAGCCCCCAGTCCCCCTGTTAGCCAGACCCCAGCCCCCTGTTAGCCAGACCCCAGCCCCCCGGCAGCCAGACCCCAGCCCCCTGTTAGCCAGACCCCAGCCCCCGCTAGCCCCCAGTCCCCTGTTAGCCAGACCCAGTTAGCCAGACCCTGTCCCCGACAGCCAGACCCCAGCCCCCTGTTAGCCAGACCCCAGCCCCCTGTTAGCCAGACCCCAGCCCCCCTGATAGCCAGCCCCCAGCCCCCTGTTAGCCAGCCCCCAGCCCCCCTGTTAGCCAGACCCCAGCCCCCCCCGTTAGCCAGACCCCAGCCCCCTGTTAGCCAGACCCTAGCCCCCCCAGCAGCCAGACCCCAGCCCCCCCTGTTAGCCAGTCCCCAGCCCCCTCTTAGCCAGACCCCAGCCCCCCCCGGCAGCCAGACCCCAGTCCCCCCCGTTAGCCAGCCCCAGCCCCCCTGTTAGCCAGACCCCAGCCCCCCCAGTTATCCAGCCCCAGCCCCCCTGTTAACCAAGACCCTAGCCCCCCTCTTAGCCAGACCCCAGCCCCCCCATGTTAGCCAGCCCCAGCCCCCTCTTAGCCAGACCCCAGCCCCCCCCCGGCAGCCAGCCCCCAGCCCCCCCTGTTAGCAAGCCCCAGCCCCCTGTTATCCAGCCCCCCAGCCCCCTGTTAGCAAGCCCCCAGCCCCCTTGTTAGCCAGACCCCAGCCCCCCTGTTAGCCAGCCCCCAGCCCCCTCTTAGCCAGCCCCCAGCCCCCCCCGTTAGCCAGCCCCCAGCCCCCCTGTTAGCCAAGCCCCCAGCCCCCTGTTAGCCAGCCCCAGCCCCCTTGTTAGCCAGACCCCCAGCCCCCTTGTTAGCCAGCCCCCAGCCCCCTTGTTAGCCAGCCCCCCCCCCTGCAGCCAGCCCCCAGCCCCCTTGTTAGCCAGCCCCAGCCCCCCTGTTAGCCAGCCCCCAGCCCCCCTGTTAGCCAGCCCCCAGCCCCCCAGCAGCCAGCCCCCAGCCCCCTGTTAGCCAGACCCCAGCCCCCCTGTTAGCCAGCCCCCAGCCCCCTGATAGCCAGCCCCCAGCCCCCTGTTAGCCAGCCCCCAGCCCCCTGTTAGCCAGCCCCCAGCCCCTCTGTTAGCCAGCCCCCAGCCCCCCTGATAGCCAGCCCCCAGCCCCTCTGTTAGCCAGCCCCCAGCCCCCTGTTAGCCAGCCCCCAGCCCCAGCCGCAGGCCTCCCCAGGTCCACGGCAGCACAGGCAGGTCTGGAAAGTCCTCAGCAGGGGCTGGGCTCCGGCTGGGGCAGACTTGCTCCCTCTGCCCAGAAGCAGCACCCCTAGCCCCACCCCTGAGCCCTCTGTGGGTCCCCGGGCCCAGCAACACCCCCAGCTCCTTGTGCTCCTTGATTAGTGGAAGAAGCAGACCAGGAACCAATCGGGAGATAAGTCAGTGACGGGGAGTGAGAGGAGTGAGGGTCAGCCCCGCAAGGGAAAGCGGCAGAGGCCTTGGTGAGGAGCAGGAGGTCCCACAGGAGGCCGCCCTGTGGAAGCCAGCAGAGGGCAGGAAGGAGCGGCAACCGGGAGTGGGGGGAAGGGCATTACAGGAAGAGAACGGCAAGTGCAAAGGCCCTGGGGCCAGAAGGACTGAGTCCCTGGGGCCACTGAAGGAGCGCAGTGGGGCTGGAGCAGGAGAGCCAGGGGAGGCGTGTGCAGAGAGGCCCGGTGGGTTCAGGGCTCTCAGAGGTTCTGTGTGGAGGACAGGAGGCAGCAGGAGGGCGGAGGCAGGGGAGGGACACTGAGGTCTCCAGAGGAGGGATGAGGGGGCCTTGCCAGGCATGACCATCTGGCCCCTCCCACCCAGGCCTCCTGCCCGCCTGGCCAGACCCTCCCCTCCTGGGGCCTCCCCTTCCTCAGGGTCCTCCGTGGCCTGCTCAGGGGGTGCTTGTGGGTGTGTTTGTCGAGAGCTGATGAGTCACGGGAAGCCGTGTCCCTCCAGCCCTCCAGGGCCACCCGCACAAGGTACAGCGAGGGCCACCCTGGCACCAGGCTCCACACGCCAGTCAGACCCTGAGCCACGGCCCTGCAGCCTCCGGGGACAAGGAAGGAGGCGAGGCCAGGCTGTCCCCAGATGCACCTGCCTGGGTGCAGCAGGACCTGGGGGGGACTGCAGGGGACCCGGGGGACGGAAGGGGGACCTGGGGACTGCAGGAGGACCCAGGGGCTACGGCAGGACCAGGGGCTATGACAGGACCAGGGGGCTGCAGCGGGACCGGGGGGCTACGGCAGGACCAGGGCTACGGCAGGACCAGGGGGCTACGGCAGGACCAGGGCTACCACAGGACCAGGGGGCTACGGCAGGACCAGGGGGCTACGGCAGGACCAGGGGCTACGGCAGGACCAGGGGGCTACGGCAGGACCAGGGGGCTACGGCAGGGACCAGGGGGCTACGGCAGGACCAGGGCTACGGCAGGACCAGGGGGCTACGGCAGGACCAGGGCTACGGCAGGACCAGGGGGCTACGGCAGGACCAGGGCTACGGCAGGACCAGGGGGCTACGGCAGGACCAGGGCTACCGCAGGACCAGGGGGCTACGGCAGGACCAGGGGGCTACGGCAGGACCAGGGGCTACGACAGGACCAGGGGGCTACGGCAGGACCAGGGGCTACGACAGGACCAGGGGGGCTACGGCAGGACCAGGGGGCTACGGCAGGACCAGGGGGCTACGGCAGGACCAGGGGCTACGACAGGACCAGGGGCTACGACAGGACCAGGGGGCTACGGCAGGACCAGGGGCTACGACAGGACCAGGGGGCTACGGCAGGACCAGGGGGCTACGGCAGGACCAGGGGCTACGACAGGACCAGGGGCTACGACAGGACCAGGGGCTACGACAGGACCAGGGGGCTACGGCAGGACCAGGGGACTACGGCAGGACCGGGGGGCTTACGGCAGGACCGGGGGGGCTACGACAGGACCAGGGGGGGCTATGGCAGGACCAGGGGGCTACGGCTGGACCAGGGTCTACGGCAGGACCAGGGGGCTATGGCAGGACCAGGGGACTATGGCAGACCGGGGGCTATGGCAGGACCAGGGGACTATGGCAGGGACTACGGCAGGACCGGGGGGCTACGGCAGGACCGGGGGGGCTACGACAGGACCAGGGCTACGGCCAGGAGGACCGGGGGTCTACGACAGGACCGGGGGGCTACGGCAGGACCAGGGGGCTACGGCAGGACCGGGGGACTACGGCAGGACCGGGGGGCTACGGCAGGACCGGGGGCTACGGCAGGACCGGGGGGGGGGGCTACGGCAGGACCGGGGGTCTACGGCAGGACCGGGGGGCTACGGCAGGACCGGGGGACTACGGCAGGACCGGGGGGCTACGGCAGGACCGGGGGCTACGGCAGGACCGGGGGGCTACGGCAGGACCAGGGGACTACGGGTGGACCGGGGGTCTACGACAGGACCTGGGGGCTGCAGCAGGATCTGGGGGGCTGCAGCAGGGGGACGTAGGGGCTGCAGCAGGGGTGACGGCACTCCCGCGGGGTGAGCCCCTCCTGAGGTGCGAGTCCCCTGGTGCTGGGCCCCAGCAAGTGTGGCCACCGTTGTTGCCACTTTAGAGGGGCAGAGACTGAGGCAGAGAGGTCCAGCAGGGTCCCCAAGGCCACCTGAGTCCCCAGTGGCAGACCCAACCCTTAGTCCAGGCTGCCCTCCCTCAAGGCCCGAGGTCCCGTCCTTACACCAGGTGACCTGCTGGAGGCCCCATGGCCACCGGCTGGGCACGAGGCCACCGGACCCTGTGGTGCTCCTCCCCCGCCCTCTCCTGGGGACAGCTGGGACTCTGCGGCAGCTCAGGAGGAGCAACCTGCACCACGTGTGACGTGAACGTGGACCTGCCCCTGCCCCTGCTGTGGTTCCGCCCGGCGTTCCTAGGCCGAGGGTGTCCCTGCGAGCCTGGACGCCCCGGGCCTTAGCTCAGCAGAGGTGGCAGCCAACGCGTCCCAGGCCACCATGTTGGGAGGACAGCGGTGACCGCAGCAGGCTCCCCCCAGAGGGGCCGACAGCCAGGCCGGGCTGGGGCAGAGGAGCGCCGCTGTTTCCTAGGGCTTGAATCAAGGAGAGCCTGGACCCCCGTGCGTCCCCTGTCCCCACGCACAGCCATCAGGCTCGCTGCCCAGTGTGCTGCCCAGGGAGCCCGCGGGAGGCGGCCGCTGTCCTGCAGGGGTGGGGCCAGGGCCAGGCCAGGCGCCCGGGGCAGGGCTGGGGCTCTGCCGTGCTCCGGGCGCAGCTCCAGGTTGGGGGAGAAGGCCTGGGGGGGGGAGCGCGCCTGGCGTCCCGGGACCAAGCTGGCAGTGGCGGGACGGTGGCAGGACAGTGGCAGGACAGTGGCGGGACGGTGGCGGGACAGTGGCGGGACGGTGGCGGGACGGTGGCGGGAAGGTGGCAGGATGGTGGCGGGACGGTGGCGGGACGGTGGCGGGACGGTGGCAGGATGGTGGCGGGACGGTGGTGGGATGAGAGGTGCCTTTGGCTACCACAGGAAAGACCCGAGCAGGCCGCTCTCTGGGCCAGGGCTCCCCAGCTGCAAGGAGCCCTCCCTCCCCTGCAGGCGGGCAGGTGGGGCTGGGCGGGGCTGCCCGGGCCTCCCTGGCTGGGGCAGGACGTGAGGCCCCTCGGGTGGGCTGGCAGCCGCGCTGGGAGGCTGGCGAGGGCAGCAGGGCTCCCTCGCGCCCTCCTGCTGCGTCAGGACCACGCCCCAGGCCTCCTGGTCACCCCTGCGAGCCGCTCACTGGGGCCGGCAGCCAGACCTCGCCTGGCCCTTCTGACCCCACCACGGAGCCGCACTCCCTCGCCGCCCCAGGACGCTTCAGGCCACAGGGTCAGCCCCGCCACAGCTGGGGCCACCCCGACCACCGCTGGCCGTCCACGCCTCTCCCCGGGAGCCCCGTCCTGCTGCGAGGCAGTGGTCCCTGCTCAGAGGGTCAGGTGTGAGGGGTCCAGGAACAACCGGGGGCCGGGAGGCTCTGGGGCGCAGGGTGGGGTGTGGCCAGGTGACAGCGCCACGCCCCTGCACCTGGGCCCGGAGGTGGCCGTGGCCTGCTTGGGGTGCAGAAGTCCACACGGACCTTCGCCACATTTCTGAAACACACAAGATGCACAGCACAGGGTGAGGCTTCTCCAACTCCCATCAGCTCCGAAGCACAGCAAGGGCCTGGGGACAGGGTGACCAGAGGAATGGCAGTACGTTCTGGCTATGGAAGCAAGAACTGGGTGTTGGTGGCAGACAGACCCAAACCCTGTCCCTGAAGGAGTAAGTCTCCCACATCCACTCTGACCCTCAGTCTCCTCCTCTGAAACAGGACGACTGTTTCAGCCACACAGGAAAGAGAGTGAAGCCACACGTGCTCAGGGGCCCAAGAGGAACCAGGGCATCTGGGTCAGCTCTAGCACAGCCCTGTCCCAGCGTCAGAAGCAGGAAGAGCCACACTCAGACCAGGCCACACTCTGCCATGACACATTGCCCCAGAGGAACCCGAGCGTCCCCCGACCCCAGCTCAGCCCAAGAGCAAGGACTGTCCCACGCACAGCTGCAGTCAGTGAGAACAGGGCAGAACCCCTTGCAGGGAGCGAGGGCCACCAGGAAGACCCAGGTGGACAGCGTCCCCACCTCTCCCTCACGATCCAGCTGGGACGACCAGGAGCCCCCAGCCCCTCTCAGCCGGAGGAGAGGCCTTCCGGGCCTCCACTGGAACCTGGTCCTCTTATCAGGGTGTGCTGTCAGCGCTGCTCGGGTAGAAGTGCGCCTTCGACATGGGGACACGGCGCGGCAGGCAGAGGAAGCCGGTCCCTGAGACGCTGCCGAGACAGCCCAGCCATCCTGGGACGGCGGCGCTCCCGCAGCACGGCCTCTGCGGGTGACCAGCGCTGCCGGCAGACAGCGGGGATCCCTGACCTGGCTGCTCAGCGCACAGTGACTCAGCACAGAGGGGCCCATGTCACTGTTCACGCTCGAGGTGATGCGGAGAGAGGGCTGAGGTTGTGCCGCTCGGGCAGCTGATGACGGCAGACCCACCGCCCCGTCCAGGGCGGGCTGTGCAGCCCGGCTTCCCTGTCCTGTGCGGCTCCGATGCCTGAAGGGAAGCGCCAGGTCCTCTGGCTGGGCAGCCGCACGGCAGGAGATGGAGGAGACTGGCTCCAACCCGCCTGTGTTGTCACCTCTCCGAACTGATCCAGCCTCACGGTGCCCCTACTCTGTGACTTCAGGCCTGGATCCAGGAGTTTGAGGCAGTGTGGACATGTGGGCAGCCAGGGGGTGGCAAGTGGGCACCCAAGGGGGTGGGGAGGTGCCGTGGACAGGGGACAATCAGAGCAGGCCCCGGGAACAGGGGGACAAGGGTGGGAAGAAGAAACTGATGCTGCGGGTATGGGAGGGCAGGGAGTGGTGGGGGTAAACGGGTGGGAGGATGGACGGGGGGGATGGACAGGCAGGTGGGTGGACAGGTGGGTGGATGGGTGGACGGAGAGATGGATAGAGGGATGGATGGGCAGAGGGGTGGATGGATGGATGGATGGATGGATGGATGGATGGATGGACGGATGAATGGATGGGTAGATAGATGAATAGATGGATGGGTAGATGGATGGGTGGGTGGATGATGGATGAGTAAATGGATGGATGGATGGAGGATGGGTGGATGGATGGATGGATGGATGGTGGATGGATGGATGGAATGGATGGATGGATGAATGGATGGATGGATGGATGGATGGATGGGTGAATGGATGGATGGATGGATGGATGAGTGGATGGATGGATGGATGGATGGATGGATGGGTAGATGGATGGATGGATGAGTGGATGGATGGATGGATGAGTGGATGGATGGATGGGTGAATGGATGGATGGATGGTAGATGGGTAGATGGATGGATGGATGGGTGGGTGGATGGATGGATGGATGGATGGGTAGATGGATGGATGGATGAGTGGATGGATGGATGGATGGATGGATGGGTAGATGGATGGATGGATGAGTGGATGGATGGATGGATGGATGGATGGGTAGATGGATGGATGGATGAGTGGATGGATGGATGGATGAGTGGATGGATGGATGGGTGAATGGATGGATGGATGGTAGATGGGTAGATGGATGGATGGATGGATGGGTGAATGGATGGATGGATGGATGGATGGGTAGATGGATGGGTGGATGGATGGATGGATGGTAGATGGGTAGATGGATGGATGGATGGATGAGTGGATGGATGGATGGATGAGTGGATGGATGGATGGATGGATGGGTGGGTAGATGGATGGGTGGATGGATGGATGGATGGGTGAATGGATGGATGGATGGATGGATGGATGGGTAGATGGATGGATGGATGAGTGGATGGATGGATGGATGAGTGGATGGATGGATGGATGGATGGGTGGATGGATGGATGGATGGGTGGATGGATGGATGGATGGATGCATGGGTGGGTGGATGAATGGATGAGTGGATGGATGGATGGATGGATGGGTGGGTAGATGGATGGGTGGATGGATGGATGGATGGATGGAGAATGGGTGGATGGGTGGATGGATGGATGGATGGGTGGATGAGTGGATGGGTGGATGGATGGATGGATGGATGGAGAATGGGTGGATGGGTGGATGGATGGATGGATGGGTGGATGAGTGGATGGGTGGATGAGTGGATGGATGGATGAATGGAGGATGGGTGGATGGGTGGATGGATGGATGGTAGATGGGTAGATGGATGGGTGGATGGAGAATGGGTAGATGGGTGGTTGGATAGATGGGTGGATGAGTGGATGGATGGATGGGTCGGTGGATGATGGATGAGTGGATGGATGAGTGATTGAATAGATGGATGGATGAATAGATGGGTAGATGGATGAGTGGATGGATGGATGGATGGGTGGGTGGTTGGGTAGATGGGTAGATGGATAGGTGATTGAATAGATGGATGGATGAATAGATGGGTAGATGGGTGGATGGATGGATGGATGAGTGGATGGATGGATGGATGTATAGATGGATGGGTGATTGGATGGATGGATGGGTGGATAGATGATGGATGAGTCGATGGATGGATGGATGGATGGGTGAATGGATGGATGGGTGGATGGATGGATGGATGGATGGATGGGTAGATGATGGATGAGTGGATGGGTGGCTGGATGGGTAGGTGGGTGACTTGGGTGGAGTGGTGATGGGGACTGTGGGGGTGGCTGGTGGATCACATAATGGAGGGAGGGACAGGTGGATGCAGGTGGATCAGTGGTGGACTTTGGCTAAAGCAGGTCAATGGATGGGCAGGTGCAGATGGCCAGTGGTGGGCATTACTGTCACATGCTCAGGGCACAGGAATCAGGGCCCTGACTGCAGTCTGACTCCACTCCCCAGCCAGGAGCAGGGGAGGGGCGGTTGAGGGCGTGGGGGGGGCTGGCTCCAGGAGGACGGTCAGAGGTCTGCCCGAGAGGCCCAATCTTTCTCACACACCTGCTAGTTTGAATCCAGGATCTGTGAGGTGGAAGGGGCCGTAGAGGCCACGCTGGTTTCCCAGTGAGGGACCCTGGTAGGGACACAGCCTCAGCCAGGCCTCTTCCCCGCGAGCCTCTGGGGGCTCTGGGGCGACTCTGGCGCACACTGCAACCTGAGCTCGCCACCCCGGCTCCCCGGCCTCATCGCCAGCCAGTCGAGACAGAGGAAGGAGTCGCGGGCACCACAGAGCCTGGAAGTGGCCATGCCAGCCTGGCCCCTGTCACCCCAGGGTGACAGGCCATGACGGGGTTCCCAGGAGGCAGCCCTGCGGCCATTTCCAGGGCTCCTCCAGGACTGAAGGACCCACCGCAGCCCCAGGGACCCGGGAGCTCCACCTCCGAGGGCAGCAGTGACAGCGCATGGCCATGGCGGCCAGCGCCTGCCCGCAGCCCTGGGTGTTCCCGCCACACCCGGGAATCTCGGAGGCTACACACAGCGGGCGCTCAGTCAGCGTTGCTTGAAGGGAAGGGACGACCCCGAGGTCTCTGAGAGCCTCCGGAAGCTGGCCCCTGGTCACCCGGCTTCAAGTGATATAGAAAGCCCCCATCCCACATCGTCCCAGACCAGAGATCATGCAAAATAGCCCCAAATATCCAGGAACTGAAGAAAGCGCGCTCCTCCAGCACCCTGGCCCCGTGGCTGGGGTGCCCGCTGCCCTGCGCCCCCAGGCCTGCTCTCCGGAGGACAGCCACTGCAGGGCCCCCGAGGCCACCGCTGATGGTCCCCGTTTGCTGTCATTCGGGCGGAGACTCCAGCAGCCTTCGTCCTGACAGTGCCTGTCGCTCCTGTGGAAGCAGACAGGACTGTGGAGGGCCAGGCCCAGGCCCAGCTCTTCCTCCCACCAGCTGTGCTACCGGAGGCAGGTCAGCTAACCTCTCTGGGTTTCAGTCTTCTATTCCAAGGACTGAAGACCCTAACGTGACCTTAGTGGGACCTTTGCAAGGACTCAGCAGGACCATGTTTGCCAAGTGCAGGCAGAGTCCAGGCTCAGCCGGTGGACGGGGGCGGGACCCAGGCTCACCTGTGGGTGGCTGAGGCCCCGCCCTCCTCGCCACCGGCCTCCAGCCTGAGCGTGGGAACTTCCCTCTGCTGTGTTTGCCCTGGGCTGTGGGGGAGGGCAGCTCGCGCCAGCAGCTCTGGCCAGGCTGCCCGGCTGGGAGGGGGATGATCCCGGACCTTGCTTCCCTTCAGAGGGGACTTGGCCCAGACCCCACCTCTTCCCTGAAAGCCAGGCTGGCCGCGGTCCCTCCACAGGGGAGGAAGCCGGGCCACTGTGCGGGGAGAACCCCAGCCCTGCCCACCTCTGGGCCAGCCCCGGCCAGGGCCCCTTCCCTGCCCACCCTCTAACTGGCCCTGCTTCCTCTCGGCCCCAGCACCCGGCGCGGGACGCAGCCCACACGCTGGGCGCAGACACCTGGCCGGCCAGGCTCCTCCGCCCAGGTGAGACCCCCACCCACCGGAGCCAGGCAACCTCCCGGCCACCGGACCCCACCTGCCCTGTGAGGCGGCTCTGGGGTGGGTCGCCGGGTTCCAGCAGCAGAGATGGCTCAGTCTGATCTCCACCCCGGCGCCACCCCCCCCCCCCCCGCGCCCCCGTCCTGCGGCTGGGGGTCCGGTCCTGCCCTCCCCCGCCCACGCCCCCCTGCGTCAGCGTGGCCGGCAGCCCCAGGGCATGCCCCGCGGGCAGCTGAGGCGGCACAGCTGGGTGAAGGGCAGCTTCGGATCACGGAGGCTCCGTTTCCGATTTTCCAGAAGATGCCGATTATTAATGAGCATTGTTCTTTCCTTCTGGGGCGTGAACGCAGCGGGTCCAGCTCACAACCGGAAGACAGCAGGCCAAGGTTCCCAGAGTATGAAATGTCAGCCTCCGGCGCGTGACATTCGCCCAGCAGCGCTAAAAATAGCCTCGAGGACTGAGCGACCGGCCCAGGAGGCTGCAGGGCCAGGAGAGCCAGGGGCGGCCCTGCTGGCCCCCGAGGCGTCGAGCCTGGGCTGTCCCCTCTCTCCGTAGAGATGAGAAGGAAGGAAGCTGAGCAGGGTCAGCCCGCAAAGCCTCAGACGTGGAACTCGGTCAGAACACAGCCCGTCTGCGGAGCTCCGACCACGCGCAAGTGCCGGGGTGTGCCCCGGCCACCCCCTCCAGGGACCAGCCCTGCAGCCTGCCACGACAGGGAAGCGTTGTCCCGGCTGCGTCCACTCCAGCACCCCAGCCACAGGCAGCCAGAGGGCGTTTGGAGAGTGGACACTGCGACCAGCAAACTGATCTAGACTGAAATGGCCCGCATTTGACGGCGGCGAGTGACTGCTGGTGTTGGACACCTTCGTGTCCGGCCCAGGGAAGAGAGTAGCAATAGACTGGCAGTCTCTGCCACAGACGGGAACGAGAAGGGCAGGCATGAAGTCTGCATCCTCGGTGACCAGGGGACTGGTGGCATCCTGGGACCTGAGGCCTAATCAGTGACTCTGGGTCTGCACCGTTTTGGCATTTAGGAGAAAAAACGTCTGCGAGGCTCGAGGGGAGTCTCTGCCGTCCAGGCTCATGGTCTTCGCTCAGCAACCAGAGAGCGTCCAAAATCCCAAGCCCCCCACCGTCCACCCTGCTGGAAACCCTCAGCCAGGTCCCCCCCACGGCCACCGGGAGCCTCCTCAAGGCCCTGCCTCCCTGGCCTCACCCGCTTCACTCTGCCCCTCCCCTCCAGGGTAGACCCCGCCTGGCCCCTGAGAGCCCTGAAAGCAAGGACCACCTCGGACTCGGTCTGGGCATCCCCCACCCAAAGCCAGGCCCGCCGGTGCCAGTGGAAAGGTCGTGGGATTCCATTGTGCATCTTGCCCTATGCCCCGCGGTGACGAGACAGGGGCCATTATCACACCAGTTCACAGATGAGGACTGAGACTCTGACCGCGCAAGTGTTTGGCCAAGGACAGAAAAGAAAATGGCAGACGTGAGACTCAGATCTGGGAATATGTCCCTCCCAGGACTTGCTCAGGCAATGGAAGCCAAGTCCACTGTGTCCTTCACTGCTAACTCAATAAATGTTGGGTGATAGATGGATAAATGAGCGAATGGGTGGGTGGATGGGTGGGTGGGTGGATGGATGGATGGGTGGATGAGTGGGTGGGTAGATGAGTAGATGATGAATGGGTGGATGGATGGATGGGTAGATGGGTGGGTGGGTGGATGGGTGGGTGAGTGGATGGTGGGTAGTTGATAGATGGCAGATGGTGGATAGATAGAAGATGGGTGGGTAGATGGATGGATGGTTGGTTGTTTGGATGATAGATGTCGATGGTGGATGATTGATGGATAGATGAAGGATGGATGGACGGATGGATGGATGGGTGAGTGGTGGTTGGTTGGTTGGATGGGCGGGTGGATGAATGGATGGAAGCATGGTTAGATAGTCAGTGGATGACACATGGTAGATGGATAGAGGATGGGTGGCTGGGTAGATGGATGGTTGGTTGGATGATGGATAGATGGCAGGTAGGTAGCGGGTAGTGCCTGAGTGGGTGATCGGTTGGTCGTGGGGTGGGTTGGTATGGGAAGGGCATAAGGATTCATGAATAAAAAGACAACAAAGCACCAGAGGAGCTGAGGTGAGAGGTCACGGCAAGTGGATGAGCTCATAGCCCAGTTTCTCCTAACCATTTTCCAGGTATATCAAAAAACCAGGTAATTCAGAAAGCTCTTTGAGGCTTTTGTTTGTAAAGAGATAAAGCCGGTAAGCCTGTGTGGAGGAAGCCCTGGGCTGTGGGAGGGCCGCTCGCCCTCCCCACGGCCTCCCCCCTGCTGGCGCAGCGAGCCCCTCCCGGGCCACTTTCCCATGGGAAGGCTGAGGAACAATAGCAAGTTCTTGTGGAGGGGACTCTCCCCAGCCAAAGAGGCCAGCCAGCGAGCAGCAGCCAGCAGCGGCTGGGCTGGGCCTTACATAACAGGACCTACCTGGGCAGGCGCTGAGCCAGGGGATTTTAACAGCAGAGGGAGGCGGTGCGAGAGCGGTGCCTGGGGCCAGGCTGCGGGGAGGGAGGGCTTGCAGGTGTCACTCACGGAGGCCCTTCCTGCTCTGCCAGGACCTTCCGTGGGGTTCCTTTGATCATCACAGCCACGCTCTGGTGGGGGCTAGAGTCCCATTCTCTCGTAGAGACTCAGAATGGAGGACAGGAGACTCCTGCGGCCACCTTGGGGCAGGTCGGTGTATGGTGGACCGGACAGGGCCCTGAGGCCAGCTGCACAGAACCCCTGCTCCCCCTCCCCGTCCTTCCTTCCCTGTCCCCCTCCCCCTCCTTTGTACCAGCCACATGCCCACTGATGCTTTGGGTCATCCACCTGTCACCTGCCTGTGCCCACAGCTCCCCTCCCTCGTGCAGGACGGGCACCGCGAGAGGGTCCAGGAGAAGAAGGCGTCGCGGCTGCTGAGCATGGGGGTCTGTCCTCACTCGGAGGGCGTGGAGGTGCCCCCGTGACGTCACGTGGTTGGAGGACTCTGGTGTGGAGACCTCTCTGCATGTGGGGACGTGGAGGGCAGACCAGCTGTCTTCTCCTGCGCTCTCTGAGACGACTCAAGTTAGGGCCATCTACCCTGCTGTGGCCGAGGGGACTGAGGTCAGGGAGCTGGTGCAGCCTCCTGGGAGCCTGGCCTTTCGGGCTCAGCGTCCGGGAGGCACGGCCTCACACTGGCCTGGGCTGGACACCCAAGGTGAAGTCCTCTGCAGCCTGGCCGCCCTGCCCCCCAGCCTTGGAGCTCCCGAGGGACTGGGAAGACAACCAGCCCGGGGCTAAGCCCTGGCCAGCCCAGGACCTCGGCCTGGAGCCCGCCCGGAGCCCGTGCAGCACTTCCCTGGGACCCGGGACAGGCCCCTCTCCTCTGGGGCCCAGTCGCCCCATCTACAAAGGGAGGGGGCCGGAGGGGGTGTGAGGCCACGTGTCGTTGCTTCAACTGGTGGCACAGGACCTTCCAAAGGGGTCCGTGGGCAGGGGAGGGGCAGCAGGGCTGGCCCTGCCTCCTGGGACCCCCTCGGGTACACCCCGGGGCAAGCAGCAGGGTCCGAGTGACATCTGGAGGTGGCCTCTGCCTCCTGGAGCACCCAGGGGCTGCCAAGCACCACGCTGCTTTGGCAGGCCGCCTACCTGCCACCACTGGCCCCGGGTTGCCAGGCAGCCCCAGCCTGTGTTTACCCACGGTGGGGAAGGACCGCAGGGGGGGGGGGGGGGGGGCAGGGAGGAGCTGAGGCCTGCAGCTCTGGTTTCTGCCACGCTCCGAGTGCACACATCCTGTGCCCGGCAGCGGTGTGTGGTGGGGCACGCCACGGAGGGGCCCGGGGAGCTCTGCGTCCTGGGAGCCGGCCAGCCTCAGGGCGCAGCAGGGCAGGAAGCGGGAGGCCGAGCCAGGGCCTCACTGAGTGGCAAGCACCTGAAGGCCCGGCGGCCTCCCTGCTGCCGGCGCCTGTCCCCTGCATGGATGGGCAGGTGGCCGTCTGCACAGCCAGGGCTCAGTGGGGGCTGCGGGAACGAGCTGGGCACAGCCCTCCCTGCACCGGTCACTCCGCAGGGTGCCACACTGAGGGCCGCTGGGCTCCACGCGGGCTTTACCTGTGGTCCCCAGAGCCACCCCGACGTTCCGATCCAGGAAGGAACTAGCAGGGCAGGGAGGCGGAGGGTGGCCGTGAGCAGGCAGGCCAGTGCGTGGACCCCACTGGGCAGCGAGCGAGCACTTGTGGGCGGGAGGGGGGTGGGAAGGAGGGGCAGGAGACAGAGCCAGGTGGTGAACGGAGGGGCACGGGCACGGGCAGGGGCGGCTGATGGCGGTGGAGGACGGGCCTCCGAGTGGACGGGACATGTGAGTAGTGGGTGGATGGACCTGGCCCCGTGGGCAGATGGACGTCGGCACAGGTGGCCAGAGAGACGGAGGACAGAGGCTGGACGCGAGACGGAGGGCGATCGGGCGGGCGAGTGGGCAGGGGCTGTGTTTCCCGGCGGCAAAGACACTCAAACGTCCAGGACTGGCCCGAGCTGGGGTCCGACTCCGTGGCGCGGCCTGGTGACCATCGGGCCACGTCGTGGAGCCAACCCTGTGGCAGGTGGGCATGACTGTGGGGACCTGAGTGGAGCCTGGCCGGGGGGAGGCCCCTCCTCCGCACCCATGTGCTAAGTCCCCGAGGAAGCCCGAGGACAGCCCTAGCTTGGGGACGTCCCCAGCTCTGACACGGGCCTGCTGCGTGTCCAGGGTGGCGGTGCTGCCCATCGCGGGCCCTGTGCAGGTGGGCGATGGCATCGAAGGGGGAACACGGGCGGGTGGCGCTGCCGTGCCTCCGGGAGGCCCTGACCTGGCCGTGGAGGCCGCTGCTCTGCGCAGGCCCTGGCCGCGCTGGCCACACTGGCCGGGACCATGTCCGAGGGCCTTCCCGCTGCAGCCACTGCAGGTGCTGGCCCAGAAACGGAGCCCCTCGGGCCGGACGGGAGGGAAGCCGGCCACGCGGATGCTGGGCCTGTCCTGGCTCCTGATCTCACCTGGCCGGAGCGTCCTGCGGGATGTGAGCTTGGCCACGCCCTCTGTCCCCAGGTGTCATGTTCCCGTCACTGATCCTGAGCGCTTGTTGGAAGATGGCCCGGGTTAGGGGACTGGTGATTGTCCAGGGCGGGAGTCTGGGAGGCCCCGGGCCTGGGGTGTCCTTGGGCAGGAGCAGAGGAGCTGGGGCCGGCGTGGCCCAGAGCTGGGGCCGCAGGTGGGAGGAGAGGGACGGGGAGGGCTTGTGTCCCCTCTCCAGGCCCTCAGCCCAGCAGGAGGAAGGCTGGGGTGGGCCCCGTGGTGACCCAGAGGCCTGGGACGAGCCGGAGGAGCCGAGGCAGCGGGAGGAGCTGGGGCTGTCCGTCCCCAGCATGCCCTGCCCAGGCCGCTGCCCCCCGCCAAGGAGCGGCCCACCACTCCCCGGGGGCGGGCCACAGGGCCCCGCCCATGCGGACCTCGGCAGCAAATGGAGAGAGCCGCAGCGTCCCCATGCCGGCAGCTGCCAATGAGAGCCTGTCCCAGGCCAGGGGCTCCCAGACCCCGGCCCTCCTGAGGTCCCCCATTCCGTACTGTCCCCCCAACCCCCCATCCCGTCACAGAGCAGGCCAGGTCTGTCCCCAGCACCCTCCTGCTCACCCGTCCCACACGTGTGGAGAGGGGCCACCGGTCCCACAGAGGCTGTGAGGGCCAGCCAGGCCCCCAAGGTCACTCTTCCAGAAGTTTCTGGGGTGACATGAGGACAGGACATCGGGCCCAGGGGGTGCCTGTCAGGGGACCCTTCTCACACCCAGTCCTCTGCCCCAGAGGGGAGACCCGCCTTGGCCTGGGGTTCCATCTCTCCCTGAGGGCTCTCTGGGCCCCCATATCAGACTCAGCCTTTCCACCTGGAAAAGAGATAAAGATGCACGGCTTCCTAGATGAGGAAACCGGCTCAGAGAGGTAGAGTGACTTGCCCAAGGTCACAGAGTGAAGTGGAAGAGCCAGACGTCCAACCCGGAACCCGCCTCCCAGGTGCTGAGGACATGAAGGAAGACTGCGGCCACCGCGCCCAGGGCACCACGGCAGGCCGCGCCTGTGAGGGCCTCGAGGATGCCTCACCAATCACTCCTACACCCCGGGCTCTGCAGCCCTGCTCACCACGCCAGTCTGCCACACGGGGGAGTCCAGCTCCGGTCCCAGGAGCCACCCCCAGGGCTCCAGGGTCCCTCTGCCGACCCCAGCCCTGCTCCGGCCTCCTCGCACCCGCCTCTCTCCCTCTCTGGCCTCCCTGAACCTCCCTGCCCTGGCCTTAATGCCTGGTCCCTGCCAGGTCCCTGCGGTTCCTGGCTGGTGTGGCCCGTCTGCTCTGCTGTGTCCCAGGGCCAGTCCCAGCTCTGAAGCTGAAGTCTGGGGGCCGTGGTCTGTCCTGGCCTCCTCCCAGCCTCCTCTGCACGTGACCACTGCAAGGCCCGAGGGGCCCCCACTTCACCTCCTCTGCTCCCGTCCTGGCAGGACGCGGGCAGCCCTGCCCACAGCCGTCCCCGGGGTCAGCAGCAGAGGTGAGACCTCTCTGCTGTCCAGCAGAGACTCTGCAGGACCCGAGGAGCTCACCACTCTGGGAGGCCCGCGGTCCTCCCTCCCATGACCAGAGGGGACAGAGCGTGTCTGCCGCGCAGCCAGGAGGAGCTGGGGGTCCCTGCCTTGGGAGGCCCCCAGGCACGCGGGAGGAGGGCTGTGGGGTCCACGGTGCAGCCGTCTGCTGCTCTGAACCAACAGGCCGTCACAGTCCAGGGAGGAGTCGAGGGGCCTGGGAAATGACAGTGCTGCCCAGGCCTCTCAGGAGGACAGACGGACAAGCCGTCACTTCCCAAAGCCAACTCCAGCTCCACCAGCTGCTACCGGATCCAAGTCTGGGATCGCAGGGCACAGTGGTCTTTGTCAGGGCCTTTTCTGTGCCTCCCCAGGGGACAGAGCAAGCACCTGTGACAACCTCAAAAGTCCTCCTAGAATGTCTTAAGGGGTGGGTGTTCCCTGGAACCTTCTTTGAGAAACACAGCCACGCTGCCCCTAGCGCCCTGAGAGACTTGGTTCCATGATCCGGTCCAGCCCAGGACGAGGCTGAGGCTGGGCAGGGAGAGCTCCGGGCACAGGCAGGGCCTGCAACCGGGCGGGGGGTCAGGGGGGCGGAACCCCAGCCGTGGGCCCAGGCAGGACCTGGCCCCAGGACCTGGCTGCCGCGAGGGAGCCCCCAGGCCCAGGGCCCAGTGGCACCCGTGGCCCTCCAGCCGGCTCCCAGGGAGCTCAGGCGGGTGGCTGCTGGGCCTCCCTGCACCTGCCCCTGACCTCAAGGGCTGTCGCGTTCCCAGCCCCCCGGGTCAGCCGCGCTCTCCTGCTGGCTCAGCGTCTCATCTGGTTCCCACCGACGGGAAGGGCCTCCGTGCCTCCGCCCGCCGGTGTCTCCCTGACCTCCTGTCCGTCCCTCCTCCTCCTCCCTCACACTGGCCTCTCGCCTCGAGCCATGACCTGGCCTCACCAGAGGCCCTCGCTGGCCACCCCGGGTCTGGGGTCCGGCCCGGGGCAGCCTCCCTCCCTTCTCTTCCTTCGTAGGTGTGACCAACGCGGCTGCGGGTCTTCTTGGCCCCGGGTGCAGGGGCCTGGCCTCTGTGGCCCCGTGGGACACAGTGTGTGCCCCCCGACTCTGCTGCAGGCTCCACCCAGGGGGTGGGGCACGAAGCCCGTCTCCTCTGGGGACAGAGAATGCGCCCGCAGTGCGGAGGAGCAGACGGAGGCCAAAGGCCGTGCTCTGGTGCCTGGTCACATGGTGGTAGGCGGCAGAGCAGGAACTTCTGCCCTGGTGGCTCATCGGTGGAGGGCAGCGCTGGCCGTCGTCTGGGGCCTGGGGTCTCTCTGGACCTGCTCCTAGCCTCGGGCACCAGGGAAGAGCCCCGTGGCAGGAGCCGCAGGGCCCAGTGCAGAATGAACAAGAGGACCCTGGTCAGTGGTGCAGACCCTCAGGATGGCGAGAGCAGAGCGCAGAACCAGGGAGGGCCCTGCCCCAAGGCCTGGGCAGTGGGCAGGCTCACTGGAACGTGAGGCTGGCCTGGGCCTGGGCAGTGGGCAGGCTCACTGGAACGTGAGGCTGGCCTGGGGCTGGGCAGTGGGCAGGCTCACTGGAACGTGAGGCTGGCCTGGGGCTGGGCGCATAGCCTGGCTGCAGAATGAAGTCACTGCCAGCCACACAGCCAGAAAGTCTGCTCCAGTGGTCACCTTGTCCCTCCCCGCTGCCCTCCAGGGACTGGCCACCTCAGGGTAGCCATCCTGCTTTGTGTCCTTCCCTAACCCCTCCTGACAGATCACCCCTCTCTTAGACACCTGCACTTCTCTGTCCTTCCTGTTTGTTTGTGAGTGACTGTTCACTGGACTGTGGTCCCCACTGTGGGACGAGGATCACGCCACCTGCTGTGACTAGGACCTGAGATGCTCACACGAGCTCTGTTAGTAACGCAGGAATATCAGAGGAGCAACGCCTGGGCTCTGAGAGCAGCAAGCTGTCCATCCATCCGAGCTTGAAAGGACTGACCGTGTGGTCACCGGCGGGAGTGTCTGGAGGAGGTGGTCCCTGGGGACATGCTCTGGAAGGGTGCATCTTCACTGGGGCCCTTCTGCCCTCCCTGCTTCCCTGATGCCATTAGCTGAAAAGCCCCCCCCCCCCATTGGCCCTTCCCATGATGCTCTGTCTCACCTCAGGCCTGAACCGAGACCTCGAAACTGAGCCCCAAGTACATTTTTTCTCCTCTAAGTTGACCTCTTTTGCATGGTCACACATAAGCTGACTAAAATAAGAGGGATACGAGGGTGACACAGTCTGGGTCACATTGGCTGCCTTGAGATGCAGCCAAGCACAGGAACAGGGTGTTGAACCAACGACATCCTGATTCAGAATAGAAAATGCTCCTCCTCATAGCCTCGGGCAGTGTCTATTCCCTGACTATCTTCACCAGACTCTGAGCCTGACAAAGCAGGTGTTCAGTGAATGTCTATGGACGGGGGTGGATGGACAGATGGATGGATAGATGATGGATGGACAGATGGATGGACAGATGGATGGATGGATGGATGGATAGATGGGATGGATGGATGGATGGATGGATGGATGGATGGACGGATGGATAGATGAGGGATGGATGGATGGAGAGATGGATGGATAGATGATGGATAGATGGATGGATGGACAGATGGATGGGTAGATGATGGATGGACAGATGGATGGGTAGATGATGGGTGGAGAGATGGATGGATAGATGATAGATGGACAGATGAATGGATAGATGATGGATGGATGGATGAAAAGATGGATGGACGGATAGATGGATGGAGAGTTGGAGGAATGGATAGATTGGTAGAGAAATGGACAGATGAATGGAGAGGTTGATGGATGGAAGGATGGATGGAAGGATGGATAGATGGGTATTTCAACAGATGGGAAGACGGATGGTTGGTGGAACAGGTGCTCAGATAGAAGGATGCAAGGATACGGGAAAGCTGGAATTCATCTGTGTGAGTGAACTTTGGAGAGGACACGGTGCTGAGCCTCTGCCCACGGAGGGCCTGCTTGTCCAGGGAGCTGGGTGGACCGCAGGGAAGCTGCGGGAGCAGCGAGCCCTGAGATTCTGCCCAGACTTCGAGGACTGGGCCTGTGGGAGGCAGGGAGCGGAAGGGACCAGCGCCAGGCAGGTGAGCCCTGAGCAGAGGTGGGAAGAGGCGGTGCAGGGCTGGGGTGGGGGGTGGCCTGGAGAGCCTGCGCCTTGCTCCCGAGGCCCCTCCCCGCCTCGGTCACTTCATCTCGGAGCGGCAGGCGGCGGGTGGCCTGCTCTTCTTTAATATGTAATAGCTTTATTGGGAGGCAATTTGCACACCGTACGATGGGTCGAGTGTTCCTATTGTGATCACAGCTGTGTGCCCACCACCAAAACCACTTCAGAACAATTTCAGTCCCTAAAGAAACCCTGGTTTCCATCGATGGCCGCCTCCTGTCGACCCCTGTCCCCTCCCGCCCTGGCAACCACTGATCTTTCTGTCTCTGTAGGTCTGCCTATTTGGGACATTTCATATAAATGGAAACATGCACTAGGTGGTGGTTTGTGACTGGCTGATCTCATTTGGCACGATGTTCCAATGTCCATCAATATCATAGCATGAAGTTCACTCCTCCCGTGGCTGAATGCTATTCCCCGGCATGGAGACCACATTTGATTGGTGCATGCATCGGCTGAGGGCCTCGGGCTGTGCCCACCTGTGGGCTTGGCCAATACGCTGCGGGGAGCACTCACATACAAGAGTCCGTGTGAGTCTGTTTTCCGGAGCATGTGCCTGGGGGTGGGTCGTGTGTTTGTGTCTGTGTTTAAGCTCTTGAAGACCTGCGGGGGGGGGGGGTTCCGTCGCAGCCCTGCTGCTTGGCGTTCCCCCCCACGGCGCACGAGGCTCCTCACCAACACTCGTTAGTCTGCGGTTGGCAATGTGGGCAGAGGGGCCCCCTCGCCCCCTCCGCAGGCCAGGCGAGGGGCTCCAGGAGCACCTCCCGAGGGTCCACAGGAGTGCCCTGCATTGGGAGGACCCAGAGCCCACTGCTGACTCTCGCCTGCAGATGGCTCGGTGAGGGCTGCCTGGGGGTGGCCCTGACGGCCAAGGGGCCAGGGCTGGCCTTGGGCACCTGTGTTCAGGTCTGCAGGAGAAGGCGAGCCGTGGTGGACGGCCAAGGAGGAAGGCAGCACGTGGCCATCTAGAAGGACCCTGCCCACGACGGCAGGCGGGCTCCCAGGAGGAGGCAGTCTCAGAGGTCTGCAAATGCTCTCTGGAGGGCACCTCGCGAGGGGCAGGAGCCGTGCCAAGAGGGTCCCCCGGAGGGGGGGCTGAGGCCTGACATCAAGGCCCAAGCCGGGAGGAGCGGCAAGGCCGGGGGTGCACGGGAACTGTGCCCTGTGCCCTGCCCGGGCCCCTCACAGGTGGGCAGGAGCCCAGCAGCAGGGACGGGCATCAACTGGCAAAGGGTGAAGCTCTGGTTTAGGTGGGACCAGACTCCCTGCGTCCCGGGGGCAGAGCCGTCTGCTGATATAGTCACACTTCACCCCGGGCACAGCCAGAGAGATGCGTCCCCAGGCCACCCTGTTCTCTAGGCGATGCGAACTTGAGGGACCACTGTGGTTTATGCAGCCCGTCCGTGACCAAGACCTACCACGTGGCCCGTGCCACACCTGAGGGTTCCGAGGAGAGCTGGGACCTGCCCCGGGCATGCAGGAGGCGAAGAGGCCCAGGGCTGGAGGCCCAGCCTTGAAGGTCTGCAGGAGAGGACAAGAGGGCGGTGGGCACTGCTCTGCCCTGGGGGTTCTGTGCCCAGCTAGCACTATGTCAGAGGCAGCAGTGACCAGGGAGTGAGGATAGACGCTGTCCTGTCATCTGGCAGGATTGGGGTCCCCTGCTTCCAGAGGATGCGTGGTGTGTGCAGTGAAGCGTGGTGCAGGGAGCAGGGTGCAGGGTGCGGGCTGCGGGGTGTGGGGTGCGGGGTGCAGGGTGCGGGGTGTGGGGGGGTGTGGGGTGCGGGGTGCGGGGTGTGTGGGGGGTGCGGGGGTGCGGGGTGCGGGGTGTGGGGGTGCGGGGTGCAGGGTGCGGGGTGCGGGGTGCAGGCTGTGGGGTGCAGGGTGCGGGGTGTGGGGTGCGGGGTGCGAGGTGCGGGGTGCGAGGGTGCGGGGTGCGGGGTGCAGGGTGCGAGGTGCAGGGTGCGAGGTGCAGGGTGGGTGGGGGTGCGGGCTGCGGGGTGTGGGGTGCGGGGTGCAGGGTGCGGGGTGCAGGGTGCAGGCTGTGGGGTGCGGGGTGCGGGGTGCGGGGTGCAGGCTGTGGGGTGTGGGGTGCGGGGTGCAGGGTGCGGGGTGCGGGGTGCGGGCTGTGGGGTGCGGGGTGGGGGGGCGGGCTGCGAGCTGCGAGGTGCGGGGGGGTGCGGGGTGCGGGGTGCAGGGTGCGAGGTGCGGGGTGCGGGGTGCAGGGTGCGGGGTGCAGGGTGCGGGGTGGGGGGTGCGGGGTGGTGGCTGTCCCCGAGTCCCTCCTCTGCAGGGTGCGAGGTGCAGGGTGGGGGTGCGGGGTGCGGGGTTCGGGGTGCGGGGTGCGGGGTTTGCGAGGTGCGGGGTGCGGGGTGCGGGTGCGAGGTGCAGGGTGCGGGGTGCAGGGTGCGGGGTGGGGGGTGCGGGGTGGTGGCTGCCCCCGAGTCCCTCCTCTGCAGGGTGCGAGGTGCAGGGTGGGGGTGTGGGGGTGCGGGGTGCGGGGTGGTGGCTGCCCCCGAGTCCCTCCTCTGCAGCTCGGGCCACTCTCACCCTGCTGGGGGTGAGACCTGGGCATGGCTCTTGTGTTTGGGAGCAGCCCTCGGGTGACCAGGGACCAGAGAACGACCTCCTTCCAGAAGGAGGGAGCAGACAACCTTCACCCTCAATAGCTCTCAAAGCCCTGCAAAGCACCCAAAGCTGTAGTCATCTGGCCCTTTAAATCTTAAAGGGCCCCAGAGTTCTAAATGTGCCAAGATCTCAATAATGAAAATAATGAAATGCCATCAGAGAATAAATCAAGTCCTGAGTAAATAAAGGAAGAGAGGTGTTCTCTGAGATGACCTTATTATCACTGTTTGCCAAATCTACAAGGACCATTGGATTTATTCTATCCCTTGGATCCCAATAAGATTCTGAGTTTGGGTTTGTGTCATTTCTTTTAAAACTAGACAAAAATCTTCTTTTTTAAAAAATCAGACCCTGTGACTCTGACGCTCACGTGAAAAAAATCAATCTTTAAAAACGGTCAAGGTGGCTTTGGAGACAGGGAGGGGGCCTCGCCACACGGGTGTTCGCATGCACGCTGCAGCCACAGTAAGAAGACGCCCCTGTGCTCCTGGGACAGACAGATGAGTGGCATGAAAGAGGTCCAGAGGCTTCTCCAAGAACAGGCGGAGGAGCCCTAAATAGGATAGGGACAGAGTCTTCATTTGAAAGGGTCGGGGCAATTGATCACCCCATTGGAAGAAGTTGAAGTTAAATCCCTACCTCACACCACACACAAGAATGGCTCCCAAATGCACTTACAGAGTTTATTAAACTATAAATGTACGGGGGTCAACAAAGGAATACACTCCTACGACTTCACAGGCAGGAAGTCTTCCAAAGCAAGACAGGAAACCCAAAAGCCATTAAGGGAAAAAACAAAACTCTACAATTGACTACAAGAGACACATGAAAGCGTCCTGCAGGATCGTGTGGCCACTCTGGGAGGAAGACGGGATGATGAGACAGCTGGAATTTTAGGAGGGGCCCGGAGGGAAACAGTGGCGGAGACTCTGTCAGATGCCAGCCTGAGCCAGGACAGCAGTCAGGTGGGGGTGGACATGCAGCTGAGCAGGTCCACTTGAAGTCTTAACAAGCTGTGGGTTTGGGAAAAGGGCCGGGATTCCCCTGGTGCTTAAAACACAGTTGGCGCTCTGGTTGCATGTCCAAAGATTTCACCAACCTTAGCTGAAACTATTCAGGACAAAATTATTGCATGTTCTGTGCAGGTAGCGACTTTTTTCTTGTCATTATTCCCTAAATGATGCAGTGTAACAACCACTTACACAGCACTGACCTTGCACTAGGAATCCCAAGTCTTGGAGAGATGGTTGAAGGGTACAAGAGGGGGTGCGTAAGTCCCATACAGACACCGCAGGGTTTTTTTTTTTTTTTTTGTGGTAGCAGGGATTGAACTCAGGGGCACTCGACCACTGGGTCACATCCCCAGCCCTTTTTTGTATTTTATTAGAGACAGGTTCTCACTGAGTTGCTAAGTGCCTCGCCATTGCTGAGGCTGGCTATGAACTCGCGATCCTCCTGCCTCAGCCTCCCAAAGTGCTGGGATTACAGGCGTGCGCCACCGCGCCCGGCTACTGCAGGTTTTTATGTAAGGGCTTGAGCATCCTCGGAGTTCGATATTTATGTGTGCAGAGGAGTCTCCAGGACCCAACTTCCTGCAGAACACCGAGGTACGCTGTGTCCGCCACAGGAACGGACCTAGCAATGTGTGACTGTAGCGGGGCTCTTCTCACACTTGTCCCGGATGCTAGAGAGGACGGGTCTCCACCTCCTCCCATGCCCTCCTGGGCCCCAAAGCCATCGTGGGCACTTGTGATGGGAACCTGAGGGTTCCATCTCTGCCAGGTGCCCCGGAGGCCCTGGGGAGCCTCAGCCCTGTAAAGCAGATGGAAGAGGAGCGAGGGATCGAGGACCTCAGACACTGCCACCACCAGAAAGCCAGAGCTAAGACCAGAGGTGAGAGCATCAGCATAGAGCAGCTGTGGGTGTGCACCACGGAGCAGCGTTCACCCACGGGCAGAACAGCGTCCGACCATTCTCAGAACAGGGGTGGAACTGAGGGCACTGAGAAGTGGAAGAAGCCAGGCGGGAGAAGACAAGTGCCACCCGTCCTCACTTACATGGAAGATAAAGTAAGTCGGTTCCCTGGGGGCAGAGCAGGGAGGAGTCGTTAAAAGAGGCCTGGGGAGACGGGAGGAAGGGGAGGAGAGGGAGCCAAACAGCTCTGTGGAGGGAATGAGCTCTCGCACGCCACAGCCCAGTAGGGCGACCGCAGGTCACAATGGCACAGCTGAAGAAGGAGCTTGAAGTTTCCTAACACAAACAAGCAGTAACTGCTTAAGGAGGTGCAAATTCCAGTCACCCTGGTTTGAGCATTGCACACATGGATCAAATCATCCTGTTGCACCCTCTAAATATGCCAAAGTGTTGTGTGTCATTTAAAAATAAAATAAGAGGGGAAAAGACTGAAAGGGAGCTGGACTCAGAAGGAGGGGCCCAGTGAGTCCAGGGCCCTCTGAACTTGACTCCCTCCCAACCAAACCCTGCCTCAGAACTTCCTTGTTCTCCCAGTGGTTCCTAAACAAGTGTGCAGCAGGCCCACCTGGAGGGCTTGTTAGAATGAAGATTGCCGAGGCAAGGTAGTCTGTTGTCTACGCCTTTCCATACAAATGTTAGAATCATCTTCTCAAAAAAAACAACTTGCTGGGGTTGTGACTGGGATGGTGTTGAATCCACAGATTCATTTGGGAAGAAATGACATCTTAACAGTGTGGGCTCTCCCAGTCCATGAATGTGAGCTGCCTCCCGTCCACGAACGTGAGCTGCCTCCCGTCCACGAACGTGAGCTGCCTCCAGTCCACGAACGTGAGCTGCCTCCCGTCCACTAACGTGAGCTGCCTCCCGTCCACGAACGTGAGCTGCCCCCCGTCCACTAACGTGAGCTGCCTCCCATCCACGAACGTGAGCTGCCTCCTGTCCACGAACGTGAGCTGCCTCCCGTCCACTAACGTGAGCTGCCTCCCGTCCACGAACGTGAGCTGCCTCCCGTCCACGAACGTGAGCTGCCTCCAATCCATGAACGTGAGCTGCCTCCCGTCCACTAACATGAGCTGCCTCCCGTCCATGAACATGAGCTGCCTCCAGTCCATGAACATGAGCTGCCTCCCGTCCATGAACATGAGCTGCCTCCAATCCACGAACATGAGCTGCCTCCCGTCCACGAACATGAGCTGCCTCTAGTCCATGAACAGGAGCTGCCTCCAGTCCATGAACATGAGCTGCCTCCCGTCCACTAACGTGAGCTGCCTCCCGTCCACGAACGTGAGCTGCCTCCCGTCCACGAACGTGAGCTGCCTCCCGTCCAGGAACGTGAGCTGCCTCCCGTCCACGAACGTGAGCTGCCTCCAGTCCAGGAACGTGAGCTGCCTCCCGTCCACAAACATGAGCTGCCTCCCGTCCACAAACATGAGCTGCCTCCCGTCCACGAACATGAGCTGCCTCCCGTCCACTAACATGAGCTGCCTCCCGTCCACTAACATGAGCTGCCTCCAGTCCATGAATATGAGCTGCCTCCAATCCATGAACATGAGCTGCCTCCCGTCCACTAACAGGAGCTGCCTCCCGTCCACTAACAGGAGCTGCCTCCCGTCCATGAACATGAGCTACCTCCAATCCATGAACATGAGCTGCCTCCTGTCCACGAACATGAGCTGCCTCCAGTCCACGAACATGAGCTGCCTCCCGTCCACGAACGTGAGCTGCCTCCCGTCCACGAACGTGAGCTGCCTCCCGTCCACGAGCGTGAGCTGCCTCCCGTCCACGAGCGTGAGCTGCCTCCCGTCCACTAACGTGAGCTGCCTCCCGTCCACGAACGTGAGCTGCCTCCCGTCCACGAACGTGAGCTGCCTCCCGTCCACGAGCGTGAGCTGCCTACCGTCCACGAGCGTGAGCTGCCTACCGTCCACGAGCGTGAGCTGCCTCCAGTCCATAAACATGAGCTGCCTCCCGTCCATAAACATGAGCTGCCTCCCGTCCATGAACATGAGCTGCCTCCCGTCCATGAACATGAGCTGCCTCCCGTCCACTAACATGAGCTGCCTCCCGTCCATGAACAGGAGCTGCCTCCCGTCCACTAACAGGAGCTGCCTCCCGTCCATGAACATGAGCTGCCTCCTGTCCACTAACAGGAGCTGCCTCCCGTCCATGAACATGAGCTGCCTCCTGTCCACTAACATGAGCTGCCTCCCGCCCACTAACATGAGCTGCCTCCTGTCCATGAACATGAGCTGCCTCCCGTCCACTAACAGGAGCTGCCTCCCGTCCACTAACATGAGCTACCTCCCGTCCACTAACAGGAGCTGCCTCCCGTCCATGAACATGAGCTGCCTCCCGTCCACTAACAGGAGCTGCCTCCCGTCCATGAACATGAGCTGCCTCCCGTCCACTAACAGGAGCTGCCTCCCGTCCATGAACATGAGCTGCCTCTCCATTCACTCCTGAAGTCTCCGACTCAGCAAGTTGGTGGGGGGCTGAGACTTTGCCTTTCTACTTAGTGTCCCGATGACATGGACACTGCTGGTCTGGGAGTGTCCAGAGAACTACCACCCAGTCATGGCTTCTTGCCTCGTTGGAAAGGTGGGGCTACCTTGAAGAACTAGGACATGAAGGGGACTTTGTCCATGTGCAAATCACAAGAGGCCAGTTCTGCTGGGATTCACATGCAGGCAGCTGGCTTTTCACCTTTTCTAACCCCCAGCAGGTAACAGTGAGTGCCAGGAAAGCACAGGTGTGTAAGGTCTGGACAAAGAAGCCCCCTGTAGAAAAGGGGCTTTTTTCTAAGTATCAGATTCCCTGATTTACCAGGAGAGTGTCTCATCTTTGGGGATTTCCCTTCCCAACAAATAGCTTCTCAGGAAATCTCAGGAAATCAGCCCCAGTTCTAGAAATAAGGCTGTGCCTCCCTCTGACAGGGCACGGCTGACCCCAAGGTGAGCCCAGCTGTGGCCTGGGGCGGGGGCTGAGTGGTCCAGGGATATTGTAGGAGAGCATACCTTGGTGTGCAGAGGCCTGGCCCCTCGTCCTCCCTGCCTTGAGGAGGCTGGCCTCCAGCAGAGGGAAGAGTGTGGGCAAAGGCTTAGAGGCCAACTCCAGGGCTCCTGGCGTCAGGGCTTGGAGGAGCCTCTCTGTGGGTCACTTCTGAGCCCTGCTATGACCCGGACCCCAGGCCTCACCCTCCCTGCCACCTCTCCTTTCTCCCAAGCTGCCCTTGGGGATGAAGACTCCTTTTGGCCCCCCTCCAACTGGTGACAGCCTAGGCTGGGCAGAGCAGGGTCAGGGGGCTTGGTGACATGAGTCAGGTCCCCAGTGTGGCTCGGGCCCCGTCTCTACACTGAAGGGTGGGAAGCCAGGGAGGGTGGCCTCCTCTCCACCGGAGGGCCCTGCCTGCTCTCCCACACGCCCCAGGGAATGAGGCCTTCTGGGACCAGAAGCCACTCCTCCTGTCCTCATGGGGACAGCACAGGCCTGCTTTGAGGAGACAGGACCAGAGGGAGGGCAAGTGGCCGTGGCTGCGAGGGCAGGGATTTGCTGTGTGGTTCTCACGTGCGAGCAGCGGGTGGGGAGGCCCGGAGCCTCCTGGAGGCCAGACGCAGGACAAGCAGAGGCCCCCGCCTGCACCCTCGGCCCCAGAGGGCATCGGTGGACCCCACACCCAACACCACCCCCTCTCCCTGCACTGGGGCCCGGAGTCCACAGCTCCTCTACAGCCCAGACGTGGCCTGGGGCCATACCCCGACTCCGGGGACGGAGGGGGTCCAAGCGAGTTGTGTGGGCTGCAGCACCTGGAGCTGCCCCATCGGCCCTGTGCTCCTTCAAAGGTGGCCACAAACTCTCCTCAGCGACTTCCACCCCACGAGGTCTCGTGAGGGCCAGGCGCCTGGGCTCTGAGGTCCCACAGACCCGTCCTGAGCTCTACCCCTGCCACCCACAGCTGTGCCCTCCTGGGGAAGTGCCTCGGGTAGCGCCTGGCCGGCCAACTGGGAGCAGCCTCACAGTCCAGCTGGTACGAGGGTCGAAGGGGATGTGGATGCCAAGGCCCGGCACGGCCAAGGCCCAGTGGGAGGGGGATGGGATGCTGCCACCACCCTGCGTGGCCGCGGACGCAGAGCGGGCACAGGAAGCCCACGGGCCACGTGGCTCAGGCTTGCCCGGGCCGTTCAGATCCGCAGCCGCGCTGCCCTCTAGGCTGGGCCTCCTCGTGCAGCTGGGACGACACAGTGGCCCGGCCGAGACCAGGGAGGACCCGTCACCACGCCTGGCACGCGCACTGCTCTAGCCTCCACGGCTGAGCGGGACAGGCCTCTGTGCGCAGGGTCCTGCCTGCTCCGTGCCCAGGCCCGCGAGTGCACCCTCCCGGGCTCTGTCTGGAGTCCTCCCTGCAGACGGGCCCGGGCACCGGAATCGTCTCACCGAGCCAGCGACCGCCACAGCAGGCAGCAATCGTCCCACGTCCCGGAGGCTGGACGTGGGGATCCAGGTGCCGCAGGGCTCCAGAGGCCTGGCTCCCTGGCTTGCAGATGGCCTCTTCCCTGTGTCCTCACATGGTCCTCTGTGGGTCTGTCAGGTGGACCCTGGCCAAACCTCATTTTAACTTAACCACCTCTTCACAGGCCTGTCTCCAAGCGCGTTCTGAGGGGCTGGGCGTCAGGACCTCAGCATGTGGATTTGGGGGGACACAGTAAAGGACATAAGAGCCACGAAGAGCCCATGTGACCCTCTGGCAGCACCATGGCACGCGGAGAGCTTGGATCCCTCCGTTGCCTGACACACTGCGCCTTCACTTTGAGAGGAAGAGAAATCCTCATGGTTTACTTGAGCTGATGAGTTTGGGAGGTTTACTTGTTAAGGCAGCAGACCCTAGCTTACCTGACTAACCCAGCACCACCGTGAGCCAGGCACCAGGACAGACATCACTAATCCATCCTGGCACCCTGTCCTACCCACCATAGCACTGCAGCCCACACCAGTGGATCTGTGGACTGCAGGATTGCACTCAGGGGGGTGCGCAACTTGTACCCCTCGTTTGGCACCCAGAGATCAGACCTGGGGGAGAGGGGCAGCTGCCACCTTCCTTGACTGTCAGGTAGGTCTTCTCGCCTACCTGCCTTGGTGGCAGGCCACCCCTGCCCGGCCTCGTCCAGCCCCCAGCCATGACTTCAGCGTGGGTGACATCTCCCTCCCTCTCAGCTGCTGCTCAGCAGAACCAAGTAGGAACTTGCTCCCCAGAGGCAGCGGCGCTGGCTGCCCCGCGCCCTCTCATTCTTTCTCAGGGCGTGCCGGCCGCAGACCCAGGCAGGCAGCCTCGCTCTGGGGCAGGCGAGCCAGGCCTCAGAGCGCAGCCCGCGTCCCCGCGGCCAGCTCCCTCCCCGCGGCCGACACAGGGAGGGCCGGCCGGACACCGGCTCCCAGCCGGGGACAGCGCGAACACGGGTTTTTACAATGGGGCTTTGATCTGCCTGCTGTCCCAGGACAGGCTAGGGACGAGCGCCAGCTCTGTGGGACTGGTTCCCACAGGAGAGCCCTGTGCAGGTATTCACACGGGGAGGTTCTTGGCAGGCCTGGCCCTGGGTCCCTGCCCGTCGCAGACGCAGCCCCGGCAATTAGGTTCTGGAGAATGGTGGGCGAGGTCTGTTGGAGGCTCAGCCCTGGGAGGGAGGGAGGGAGGGAGGGCGCCCCGGGAAACGGGCGCCTCCTGGTGTGGACGGGGAGCACAGGAGGATTCCTGCGGTCGGGGCGGCCTGCAGGGCTCGGAGGCCGGGTTGGCGTCCTTGACAATACACCCTCTGTCCCCAGCTGGTGGTGACCTTCGCCAGAGCACTTAGTGAAGGGCCAGGTCTGTGCCCAGGTGCGTCCCAGCCTCTGGCACTGGAGACACAGGCGAGACCTGGCCGTGGGGACAGTTCTCAGGACGTTTCGCAACTCGGGTGCCGGGGCCCGTCCTGGGCTGTCGGGACTCATTGTCTACACCTGCGCTTGGGGACAGTCGTCACCCCCGTGAGCTGCTCCCAATCCCCAGGCCGAGGGATGGAGCCTGTGCCTGGCCCTGCAGCTCTGGTTCCCTGGCCGTCCCCTCCCCTGGCCGTCCCCTCCCCTGGCCGTCCCCTCCCCTGGCAGCCCCAGAAGGTAGTGGGCATCGGGGGGGGGGGGGGGGCACGCTCTGCAGGTGAAGGAGCCTATAATCAAGGAGATAGCTAAAGATTGCGGTTAGCTGAGAGCCATAAAAGATGTTCTAGTTTCCACCTGATGTTGATACATTATCCAAAGAATCTCTGTATGCCCGTGAACACTGCGTGACGCACCTGTAAGCTCGAGCTGTAAGCACGTGTCCTTGTTAAAGCGATATGTATATAACTGGGTGAGTTTTGTTAGTGTGTGTGGGAAGAAGAAGAAGGGTGGTGGTTGGAGTTGGAGCGTTTGGAGTGATTGCTGGAGCCGGAGAGAGAAGAAGAATAAAAGACCTTTTTTCATTTTCATCCTGCCTCCGAATTTTTCCTGCGGCGTTCGTTGCTCCAAGGCGGTTTCCGCTTCAGGCAGCAACATGCAGGCCCTGAGCAGGCCAGGCGTGTGGCTGCACGGGGACAGCCTGAGCTTCGTCCTGCCCTCACCGTCCTGACCGCTCCCGGGGCCGTCCCCCTGAGGCCGAGTCCCGCCGGGCTGGCCCCTCTCTGGCCGCCTCCTCTGAAGCTCTGGTTTCAGACAACACCCGGCGAGCCCCGGAGCCGAGGCCAGGCCCGGGCAGACACAGCTCTGGACTTAGCGGACTCTCGCCACCGTCTGCCGGGCTCCGTGCTCGCTCGCGTCCATCTGACCTTCCCGAGGACCCCGCGAGCAGCTGCCACCAGCCGGCTTCCAGGCCACCTCTGGGGACCCCGAGGCTCAGGGGCGAGACCACACTGCGGAGTGCAAACCTGCTCCTGCCAACCCAGGGCTGTGTGTGACTCCGGGAGGGACGCCCTGAGCGCACCCCTGACCCTCTCGGGTGAGGCCCCCTCCCCTCAGGACAGCGCCTCACACTCGCCACCGTCCTCGGCCCTCAGGCCGGGCTGCCATCGGCCAAGTCAAACAACCAGCGACACCCGGGCCGTTTCCCAAGCCTCCCTCAGGGCCAGGCCTGTCCCCGCCTCCCATGCGAGCCTGGAGGTCCTTATGTCCCCGGAGGAGCTGCTTGTTGTCACAATTTCACTGAGGATGCGGGTGACAGGAGGCCACGGAGACCCAAACCCCCCGCCCTTCTTCACCCCACCCTGAGGAGGGCGGGAGAGGCCCGGGAGGAGGGAGCGGGCGGCAGGTCCCCTGCGGGGCCCCCAGCGCGCACGCCACAGCGGTCAGGGCCCCTCTCCCTGCTGACGACCTCACCGCAGCCCCCATGTCCTCGGGGAGTCACGGCCTCTGCCCCCTCACCCTGACCGTGGCTGGCCGCCTGGGACCTTGGAGGACCACCGTGGAACCTCACCCTTAGGTGGCATTTCCCAGGGACATTGAAAGGTGACGGAGACGCTGCTCACTATGGGAGTCGGCCTGCCACAGCCCTGGCCCTGCCAGTGCAGCCGTGGGCCTTGCACGTCCCCGCGGTGGCAGGCTCGGGCTGACGGGGATCCGTGGTCACGAACGCAGCTCTGCCTCCGGGGCGCGGAGGCACCTGGAGCCTCACCGGCCGGGGCCGGGCACTGGCCAACGTGAGCGCCCCGAGCGGCACTTGGAGACCCCGCGACCAGCGGCCTGCGGGGCCTGGGAAGCCCCCACTCCTTCCCCGAGGGGTGGGCCTGCCTCTTGGGAGGCCTGTGGTCACACACCGGGCGTCAGAGGCCACCGTCAAGCAGGCGGGCGAGGGGCTTCGGCTGCCGCAGGTGCCTGGACGCGCACGCTCCCCGCAGGCAGATCAGACCTGCGCTCCCTGCTGCCCGAGGAGGCACGGACCACGGGCAAGGGAGCCCCCGGGCCTGGCTCCTGCCGCACGGAGAGCATGCCGGGAGCTCCCGCCTGCTGCCCTGGGAGGCCCTGCCCAGCCAGGCCCTCGCCAGGCATCTGCGTGGCCGAGGCTCCTGGGCCCATTGCACAGACACACACTGAGGCTGGGAGGGTGCAGGGGGAGCGCCCGGCCTCGTGGCCAGCAGGAAGCGGAGCAGACTCAGAGCCAGGTCTGCTGAAGTCAGCCCACGGGAGGGACGCGCACGGGCGCAGAGCTGGGGAAGAAGGCGCGGTTGGGGCCTGAGGCCAGGAAAGAAGAAAGTGAAAGAGCAACAGGCCTTAGCCACGGAGAGGGGAGGAGAGTCGGGCGAGAAAGTTCATGTTGGAGGGTGTGTCGGTCAGCTCTCCATTGCTGTGACAAAATGTCTGAGGTCGTCAACTTAAAAGGTGGAAAGGCTTATTTGGCTCATGGTTTCGGAGGTTTCAGGTCACAATCGCTCGGCCTTGCTGCTCCAGCAACCACAGCAGGAGTGCGCGGTGGAGGAGGCCATCGATCTCATGGCCACAGGGAAGCGAGAGAGGGGGGCTGTCCAGGGTCCCCTCCAAGGGCACTTCCCTAGGGACCTAACCTCCTCTACCCAGGCCCCACTTCCTAAAATTGCACCACCTGCCAATGACAGCACAGGTTGGGGATCCAGCTTCCAACACGTGGCCTTTGGGGGGCATTTCACATCCAAACCCTAACGGGAGTGTGCTTCCGGCCACGCCCGGTGGGACCTGGGGCCCCTCGAGGTCACAGACGATCAACCAGCCAGAAGGAGAGGACAGGCAAGCCTGCTGTCCCCCGCGTTCCCAAGGGGTGTGTTGCGGGCTGTCCAGGCTGAGGAGACACAGGGGCACCCGGAGGCTGGGACAGTCAGGCAGGCAGAGCACTGCGGACAAGGCGCCACACAGACAGAGAACCCCAGAAACGTTCATGAGGTCCCCACCATCCGTGCTGAAGACCAGTCTGCGCACACGTGTGGAGGGGCTGCCTGAGGCGGCCAGGGGACAGCTGCTGGAGAGCTAAGAGCCAACAAGAACCTGAGCCCGCCCGGGGCTGGGACGCGGGCAAGCTCCTGCTGGCCAAAGCGACAGACCTTGTGGAGGACCTGGAGCCGTCCGCGGAGACAGGAAGGAACGTGCCTTCGTCATAGAAGAGAGTCAGTCCTGCAGAACACGCAACCCTTAAACGAGCTTCAGACAGACGGAAAGGGTCCCCGCGTGACTTTACTGCCAGAATAAGTTTCAGTGACACTATAAAGGAAGACAGCGCCCAAACTCAGAATGATGCCCAGCATCCAGAACAGAAATTACCAGACATACCAACTGCAGGAGCCCTGTTTGGGGAGATGGCTTAAATTGCGGTTGACTATGGGCCATGGAGTTTTGGGCATTGCTGCCTTCCGTAGTCTCACGGGACTTGGCCTGGGATCTCGCGGGACTTGGCCCAGGATCTCGAGTGATTGGCCGAGATTGCTGATCGGGTCAGCGCCATTTTGGTGGTGTGTGTGGTGCGTGTTAGTTGTTGTTAGAGCCAGAGAGAAAAGTTATCAGAATAAAAAGCTGTTTGTCTCCAGTTCGCCTCTGCACTTCTTCCCGCGGCTTCGTTGCTCCAAGCGGCCATCGCTTCAGGCGGCAACAACCAACAGGTAGCAAAATTCAGAACCATAATCGAGGCGTCAGTCCAAAGAAACAGACCCAGATAGGACAGAGATGATGGAATTAGCAGACCATGGCTTTAAAAGAGCTATTAAAAATCTACTCCCAACATGGAAGGAAAAAGAACATGATGAGAAAAGGATAGATATATATTTAAAATCAAATGGAGCTTCTAGAAAAAGAAATCCACAGCACCTGGAATGAAAAGTTCATGTTCAGCAGTTTCAATCCTGCAGAATACAGAATCAGAGACCTCAGAGAGCAATACCGAACCCCCCAACTGAGGCAGCTTCAAATAAATGAACGGAGTGTCGGTGTACAGTACCCCAGAAATCACATGTTGGTGACTCGATCTCTGGAGCAAGCTCTCTGGGAGGGGACTCAACGAAGGGTGAAGAAAGGGGTTGGTTTTGTCATAACGAGGACCCTCAGGAGTGGATTGGCTCCGGCACTCTTGCCTTTCTGCCTTCCGCCATGTGATTAGGCAGCCAGAAGAAACTCACCGGGTGGCGGCACCTCGACCTTGGACTTCCTCACCTCCAGAACAGGGAGCCGATACATTTCTGCTCATTACAAATTATCCAGTCTCAGGTGTTCTGACATAGCTGCACAACAGGCTAGCCACTCAATGACCTCCAGGATGATATCAGGTGGCATGACCCCCACCCTGATGGAACCCTAACCAGAAACAGGGAAGACAGGAGTAGTTGAAGAGAGAGCGTTCCATGTTTGAGGAAAACTATAAACACATGTGTAAGGAGCTAAACCTTAACCATAGCCCTCAATGCAAAACCTATAGCTATAATATAAATATATTATAAATAAATATAAATATAGCTATAAATATAAAATTTCTGGTAGAAAAAAAGAAGAGCTGAATCTTTGTAACCTTGGGTTAGGCAGAGATTTCTTTTCTATGGCACCCAAAGCACAATCTGTAAAAGTATTTATGTTAAAAAATCTATAAAAGAAGAAATTAATGAATGGGACTCTATCAGAACTAAAAATTCCTCTTTGCTAGAAGACACTCTGTTAAAAACGAGAAGACAAGCCCCACACTGGGAGAAAATATTTGCAAACTGCCTTTCTGATAAAGAACTTGGATCCAAAATATTTAAAGAACTCTCAAGACTCAGTAATAAAAAAAAAACAAACTACACGATTAAAAATAGGTCAAATATTTGAACAAACATTTCACCTAAGAAAATAAAGAGCGGGTGGACAGCACAGGAAAATGGGTTCTACATCACCTGCCATCGTGGAAGCAAATTAAGCCACAAGGAGACACCACTGTGCACTTCTTTAGAACAGACCATCGTTGTTGACTTTGCACCCGTGATATAGCATTAAGAGCAAGCCCCGCCCCTGCCTGTAATCCCAGCACTTGGGAGGCTGAGGCAGGAGGATCGCGAGTTCAAAGCCAGCCTCAGCCATGGAGAGGCACTTAGCAACTCAGTGAGACCCTGTCTCTAATAAAATGCCAAAAAGGGCTGGGGATGTGGCCCAGGGGTCGAGAGCCCCTGAGTTCAATCCCTGGTACCAAAAAAGAAAAGAAAAAGAGCAAGGCACTGCTGGGGTCGAAACAGCTCAGCCACTTTGGAAAGCATTCGGCAAATCCTTATAAATGTGTACACTTAGCCTCGGACCCACACCCTAGGGACCTCACCCAAGAGGACAGAACATGCTGTGCGCACGGAGGCTGTATGTGGATGCTTTTTGTGGTTTTATGCAAAACTGCCAAACCCAGGAATGATCCCTGCGCCCTCTGACTCAGCAACGGACGGACGGACAGACAGCAGGAAGCGATGGGGTCACTGCCCAGCAGGGGAACACGCGCTCGTCGAATGCTGGCGCTCGGAGCCCCTGATCCCTGGGGGACTGCATTTGGAGGAAAGGCCTTGGGAAGGAAGTTGGGGTGACGTGAGGTCGCAGGGCTGCGGCACCCTGACCTGCCCTCATCGGATAGGACAGGTGTCCTCAGAAGGGAAAGGGACGCCAGATTAACCCCCCCGCAGCGTCCCCTAGAGAGCTGGCCCCGGGCCAGGGAGGCGGGGGCGAGGTGGGCTCGGGCTGGACGGGCAGAGAGAGCCCCTCAGAGCTCAGGATCCAGGCCAAAGTGGCCTTGACTCTGGACGGAGTGCGGTGCAGCCACGCGGCAGGTGAGGGACAGGAGTGGCATTTCCCCTGCAGGGTGACTTCCGGCTCGGGGCCATCGCTCTAGCCCAAGCTCACGTTCGTCCCAGAGCGCCTATCCTGTGGCTGCCGTGGCCAGTGTGGGTGAGTGGGGTGTGCGGAACTACAGGGGTGAGCCCCGCCAGGACCCAGCCCCCTGCCCCGCACCAGCTCCCTCAGCCTCTCCCGCCACATGCCGGCCACTCTGCCCCCCTGCAGCCCTCTGACGCGCCGGCATGCTCGTGCCTCAGGGCCTTTGCTCATGCTGCAGCTGCCTCCGCCTGGCACCCTCCTCCCCGACTCCCAGACGTCCCTTGGGGCCTGCTCGAGAGTCCTCGCCAGCACAGCCTGCCCCCGCCACCCTGCTGAGGCCCCAACGCCCCGTCCTGCTCGAGTCTTCCTCACTGCCCGTGTGGTGTGCTGGGCTCTGGGCTGGGTGCTGGGGAGCATGACAGGCAGGCCCGCTGCCTGGCCCTGGCCATTCACCCCGAGCGCAGAGTCCAACAACGGAGACCGCGGCGGACGCTGACACCAAGCCACAGGTGCAGGCAGGTCCGGGCTGGCAGCCCCCACCAGGTGACTTGGCCTGCTGAGGGCAGGCGGCCGGGGACGGCTTCTCTGAACAGCCGTCGGCACTGGACAAATCCACAGCTGGGTGGTCTGGACGGGCGGGTGGCAGTGTGGCCGAGGCTCAGGGTCCCTGCCCAGCCCCCAGGGCACTCCCAGCCACCTCCTTGGCCCATGAGGGCTGCGCCTCAGCCCCTCCTCTCCCTGCCCACATGCTGATCGTGCACTGCTGTGTGACACACCGCCCCGGGGACTGGCCGAGTCGCAGCAGGCACTGGCTGGCCTCCGGTGTCTGAGGCTGCAGGCTGCGGAGGCCGGGCTGGGCGCTGCTGAGGGCCTCCCCGCCCGCTTCCCCGCGGCTCCCTCCAGGGCTGGGTGCTGGTCATGGCTGCTGGCGGGAGGCTTGGTCGCTCCCTGGGGCCCTGCTGTGTCCCCCGCGCTGTGGCAGACAGCTCCCCTCAGAGACAGGGACTCCTGAGCCCACGCTTCACTCGGGCGTGGGGCCAGGAGCTGAGGGCGAGGTCACCTTGGGAGCTGGCGCTCTCACCCTGCGCCTGTCCCTGGGCCGAGGGGGGGGCCATCGCCTTGGCCTGGAAACCTCCTTCTCCCGCTCTCGGCACAGACCCTCTTCCCCGGGGACCTCCCGCAGGGCCTCCTGCACCCACCACAGCCTCCCTAAGCCTCCCGGGCCTCCTGCTGCACCAGCCTCGGCAGAGCTGGGACCCGGCCAGCTGCGGGGTTTCTCCCCTGACCTGTCCTCGGAACGCGGCTGAGAACTACTCGGACAAAGACGGCGTCCGACTCACCCGTGGCCCCTGCAGCCAGCAGACAGAGCTGGACCCGGGACACCTGTGGCTCAGTGAGCACCCGCTGGATGGATGGACAGACGGCGGGGCGGACGGACAGGGAGACAGCAGCCTGGGGGCCTGGGTAGACAGGTCAATGGACAGGGGTTGGGTGGGCAGGTGGATGAGCAGGTAGACAGGTGAACACTGGTGTTGCTGCCTGAAGCGCTTGGAGCAACGGAGCCGCGGGAAAAACTTCAGAAGCAAACTGGAGACAAACAGCTTTTTATTCTGATAACTTTTCTCTCTGGTTCTAATAACGACTAACACACGCCAAAAACACACCCTAAAATGGCGCTGACCCGATCAGCAATTTCGGCCAAGTCACTCGAGATCCCGCAACAACCCCGTGAGACTACGGGTGGCGCGACAAAAGCCAAATCTCCACGGCTCATAGTCAACCGCAATTCAAGCCAATCCCCAAACAGGGCTCCTGCATTTCCCCCTTTTTGTTTTAAAAAAATAGAGGTAATGCTCTAGGACGTCTATGTGCAACCAACATTCTTACCCGTCATCGGATAATCAAGGCTGTGCCCTTGACTCCTGTCTTAGGTTGATATGTCGGCCACATGAGACTGTCCCGTGCGACTGTGCCTGTCTTAGGTTGTCCCCCTCTGGGGATCTTACCCGTCATTGGCTAACCAGCCATCCAATGGAGCCCTTTAGGATCGACTATATATGATGACTAACAGCCGTCCAAATTGTGAGGAGATGCTGCGGCTTTAAGGCAACAAGCCTTTTGGTGATGAGCCAAATTGCATAGCATATCAAATTGTTTAAACAAATCAGCTGCCCTAAGTTCCATCAAGTAACACACTGAATTCTCAAGCCAATCCCCAAACAGGGCTCCTGCACACTGGGCTGGGTGTGGCAGGACGGGTGGGCAGGTGGATGGGTGGACAGACAGACGGACAGACGGACATTTGGCTGGATGGATGAGTGAACAGGGGCTTGGGTGGACAGACGGATGGACAGGTGAACAGGCAGACACTCCTCTGGGTGAGGAGCTGACGGATGGATGGATAGTGGATCGATACATGGATGGCTTTCTTCTAGTTCTTACATCTGGAGACTCTTAGAAATCTTTCTTTCTTTCTTTCTTTCTTTCTTTTTTTTTTTTTTTTTTTTTGGTACTGGGGAGTGAACCCGGGGATACTTAACCACTGAGCCACATCCCCAGCTGTTTTTAACATATTATTTTGAGATAGGGTCTTGCTGGGTTGCTAAGGGCCTTGCTAAGTTGCTGAGGCTGGCTTTGAACTCACAATCCTCCTGCCTCGGCCTCGTGAGCCGCTGGGGTTACAGGCGTGCGCCATCATGCCCGGCTAGATTCTGAGAAATCTTAAACCAAAAAGGACCTTAAAATCTATCTACAGACATAAGCCCAGTGCAGGCAGGGCCAACAGGGCACCAGGGATCGAGCAGGCCTGACCCTGAGGGCTGCTGGCCACCATGCCCCCGCCCACCCCAGGACGTGCCCCCTGCTTGCGCACGGACACACATACGTGTGTCCATGAGGACATCCTGCAGGATGACCACGTGCCCCAGATGTCCGGGGGCTGCCAGGCCTCAGGGGGGTCAGCCACGCCACACAAGCCAGCTCCTCTGGCATCTTGTCCCGGGCTGGCCAAGGGGGGCCCTCAGATCCCTGGGGAGGGGAGAAGGAAGGGGGCATCCCCGAGCCTGGCTCACCTGTCCCTGCTCACCTGCCCCTGCTCACCTGCCCCTGCCATCTGGTCCCTCCAGGTGCCCCGAAGCCCCGCCCCCAGAGCCCCGCCCCCGGAGCCCCGCCCCCTTTCTCACCAGCAGCCTCCATGGAGCCGAGGTGCCCACAATCCCTGTGGTCAGGGAACTGAATACCCACAGCAGCTCCCCTTCCCTCCAGGACGGGAAATACCCCCTCGGAGGCAGATGCCCTGGGGAGATGCAGCAGCCTCCGCCCAGGGCCTCCAGGGTCCCCAGGGAGGCGCCCATGTTGGGGCAGGCCTGGGCTCTGGGGCCCAGGGTCATGGGGATCTGAAGGGCCTGTTTAAGAAAAAGAGCCACAAACGATAAATACAGTGAACGCGAGCCGGGGGCAAAGATGATCATTCAGAATGAGGAAAAAATCCCCCCACGTGGGAACCCCGAGGGCCAGGCCGACCACAGGCAGCAAGCGGGAGGGTCGGCGTCTCCCCGCTCCCGGCCTCTGAGCGGAGGACCCCTCAGTCTGTCCCCTTGGGCCTTTGCTTGAATCTGTCACTTATAGATAGCGAGGGCCAGGGCCAGCTCGGTGGCAGAGCGCCCGCCCTGGCTCTGGTCTCCACGCGCCAAAACGAAAATAACAGGCGCAGCACCCAGGGGCAGGAGCAGGGAAGGCCAGGCCCAAGCTTGGGATGGGCCCATGCGATTGAGGAGCCAGACATTGAATTTCCCTCGCTGACCATTTGTCGGAGCCCCCTACACAAACCCCGGGAGCTGACCCCCCAAATGCACCTCCGTCTCCCCCTTCCCCTAGACAGGCCGTGCGCTGGGTCAGAGGCAAGCCGTGCCCACACCCCAGGAAACGGCCTGACGTGCTGCTGGAGGGAGAACGAGGAGAAGGGAGGCTGGTGGGGCACCCGCAGGCCCAGGTCCCCTGTGTCCCCCATCAGCCCATATCGCCCACGTCCATGAAGTGTAGAGTTACAGGATCTTTGTTCTTCCTATTTATTTATGTATTTGTTGGGTGCTGGAGATTGAGCCGGGGGCACTTAACCACTGAACCACACCCCCCAGCCATTGTTTTGAGACAGGGTCTCACAAAGTCGCTTAGGGCCTTGCTAAGTTGCTGGGGCTGGCCTCGAACTTGCGATCCTCCCGCCTCAGCCTCCTGCGTCACTGGGATTACAGGCATGTCCCACCGCGCCTGGCTGTTCTTCCTCTAACAACAGGGGACACGCTGCCGGCTGCTTCTCAGGCAAACCTGCCCCACGGGAGCCTGCAGGGGCCTCGTCGGCATGGGCAGAGCCTGCCCTGACTGCGCTGGCCCCCGCTTGCAGGATGTCCTGGGGGAGAGGACAGTGCCTACGCCTGAGCCTGTTTCGCACGCTCACCTGTGTCCCTCCTCGGGGGTGGGTAGCCCAGGCAGAGTGCCCCTTTGTGGGCCTCTGGTGCCTGAAAGGCTCCCCTTTGCTGGGGCGGGGGCCTAGAAGATGAAGACGCGCCTCCCCCGCGTTTCACTGGAGAGCCACAGAGGCGTCTGTCCCCTGCGGACTTATCTGGACAGATGCAGGACATCCCTCGCAGCCGTGGGGGGTTGCCAAGGCTAACCCAGGCCACCAGAGGGTGGGGTCAGGGGACAGATCAAGTGACTTATGAAAGAGGACCCGCCTGTCCACCCACCTCCAGACTGGCTGGGGAAGTTTCTGGGGGGCGGGGCAGGAGTCCAGATGGAGCCCAGCACACGCACGCCACCCTCGCGGGGGACACGGCTTTGATATTTAATCCCCTCCTTGAGCTCAGTTTCCCTTTTTGCTCCCTTTTATTCTTACATTAGGCAGAAAAGCTACAAGGGTTTTCTTTAAAGAGAAACTTCCAACCCTCTTTTAATCATGCTCATTCTGCCAGCATTGAAGTTGTGGAAAGAGGGTTACAAGACTTTTTTTTTGATTTTTTAACAATGGGTACAAGCTGCCACCTAATTCAAGGGCAAACTTAATCCTATAGTTTCTGGAAAATTCACTTCAATTTCAATCAAAAGGAAAAACATATCCTCTGATGTGGTTGGTTAAGTAGCTCCGTATCAAACTAACTTGAATACAAAAATTAACTATATGGAGTTATTTATCTTTGCAAAGAAAACAGCCCTCAAGAAGCTAGAGTCTCCTTCCTAGCCCAGAGGGTTTCGTAGCTGCAGCTACATGTGGACAAGGCACAGGTGACTAGAGCCAGAAAGTCCTGCTTCAGGCCCTGGTGGCCCGGGCTGAGTAGAGAGCCGTGTCCCCCCCCCCCCCCCCGGCCTCCGTATCCTCACCTGTGCAATGGGAGTCAAACGCCCTGCTCGCTGCAGAGGGTTGATTTTTGCGACGATGAGGAAGAGGGTAACACGCCCTCTGGGGTCCTAAGAAAATGACACATGGGACTTCTTGTGGCTATTTTAACTCAGAGAAAACTCGAGTCCCAGGATTCTGCCTGGGATCTGCCCGACTGGATAAAAGATCAAGACCCAACTAGGTGCTGTACACAGGAAACCCACAGGAAGGGAAAGGAAGGACGGGGGTGTGCCGAGGACCAGCTCACGGTGCCGTAGCGATGAGCCACGTCGCGGCCATCCTCCGTGCACATGCGTGGAGTCAGAGCACTTCAGAAAACACCAAGCAAAGGCAGAAAAAAAAAACAAATAGATCTGCAGCGACGGCTCTCGTGACAGTGGGCAGAAAGCGTGGCCGCGAAATCAAGAGGCAGACAGAGGACTCGGCGCCATCCGTCAGCTTGGCCAAATGACTCTTCTACAAAGGAAAAGTGCGATATCTGAAATGGGATATCCAGGGGATGAACGGACTCGACCCTCTGCAAGACACAAGGGGGGGACTTGAAGGCGTGGACACAGAAACGATCCAAAGCGAAGTCAAGGACCGAGACTGGACGACAGAGGGTCTGTCGTCTCCAGGGTGATACCAAGCGGTCCATTGCCCATACAATTGGAGACCCACAGGTGGAAGAGAGAGGGTCAGGAGCATGGTGACCATCCTCCAAGATGATCCCAGTGGACTCCACCCCTTGGTGTCCCTGCCCTTGGACACTCCTCCCACCTGCAATAGGGCTGATTGAACCAGGTCATAAAGGACACTGAGGCTGCTGCCTTACTCTCTCCTGGCCTGCTCCTCCTGAGGAAGCCACCGCCAAGTCCTGAGCACCCCAGAACCCCCCCGAAGAGGTCCTTCTGTGAAGAAGGGACACTCTGAGATGACTGCAACCCACCAGGCTCCTGGAGGGTGGTCTTATTAAGAGAGACCTGGAGCCAGAGGGGGCCCGGCCAAGCTGCTCCCAGATTCCTGGCCCTCAAAGACGGTGTGTGATGATACGCTTTTTTGGTTGTGAGCCATTAGGTTTGGGGATAAATATTTATGCAGCAGGGGCTGGGGCTGGGGCTCAGCGGTAGAGCGCTCGCCTAGCACGTGCGCGGGGCCCGGGTTCGATCCTCAGCACCACGTAAAAATAAACGCATGGTGTACAACTAACACAAAACAAATAAATATTTGAAAAAACAAATTTATACAGCAAAAGGTGACGAATACCAGGGGAACGGGAAAAAAAAATTAAAGAAACAATGGCTGAAATTTTCCCCAATATGATGTAAGCTATCAACCCACAGGTCTAAGAAGCTTAACAAACCCCAGGCAGGATAGAGGTGCAGACTAGCTCACCAAGGCCCACGGCGACCCTGCTCACGCCAAGAGGAGCCTTGCACACAGCAGCAAAGACAGGAGCAACTTTATTTTATTTTATTTTATTTTATTTGGTACCGGGGGATTGAACTCAGGGGCCCTCGACCACTGGGCCACATCCCCAGCCCTTTTCTGTATTTTATTAGAGACAGGGTCTCACTGAGTTGCTAAGTGCCTCGCCAGGGCCGAGGCTGGCTTGGAACTCGTGATCCTCCTGCCTCAGCCTCCCGAGTGCTGGGATGACAGGCGTGCGCCACCGCGCCCGGCTAAGAGAGGTACAACTTCCACGTACAATCCAGCACGTGGCACCTCAGAGTGGTCTTGAAAAAGCACGTGTCGTGTCTTTTGGGGCATAATGCCTCCTAAACACCAGTCCAGCCAAGGTGGGCAAAAACGCCTCCAAGATCTCCGTGTCTGTTCTCCGGTTTTGTCCAGTTATAGCCAAGAGACAAGCTCCGACACTCCCAGTTACGTCTGTGGATCTGCTTTCTGTCCTGCAATTTTATCAAATTTGACAACCGCGCCCCAGTCCATTTATGAAGTCAAGGCAAATCTAATAAAAAAAAAAAATTCAATAGGTTAGGTCATAAAACTTCACAAGATGACCCTAAAATTTATGAGAATGATTAACGTGCTAAAAGCAGAAGACGGTCCCTAAGAGGACAAAGAAGACGGGGAGAGGGAGAGTGCGGGGCCCCGCAGGGCCACACCAGGACAAGACTCTGCCAGGGAACCACTGCAGTTAGTCGCCTGGTCTTCCTGCAGGAAGAGATGGTGAGACAGAAGAGACTGATTTTATGGAAATGATAGGTAAGAATACATCTGTAGAAAAAGAAAACAAAGAAAAAGCACTCAATGTGTCGGTCTGGGCAACCCGCTTTACAAAGGAAAACAAGGTCAAATCTGATCCTTTCCTTATACCAACGCAAAGAGAGAAATTCCAGATGAATCCGTATACAGAGAATCCGTATCGTTTTAAAATAAAGCCTAGGAGAATATCTTCATGACGCAGAGACAAGCTGTATTCAGTCATCACAAAACACACACACAGGATGGACACATTAACTATGTGACAGAAGACACCACAGGAAACGTGAAAAGAGTAGCCACCGCGAGGCAGAGGGTGTAGGCAATGCTTATAATCGGCAAAAGATTCCTATCCACAATATGTAAAGAACTCCTACAAATCAACAACAAAAAGTGAAAAAAGGAAAAAGGCTACAAAGAGTCGAACGACAGTGAAAGAGACCAGAACAGACACCACGGTCTCACAGGAATCAAAGACGGAAACAGTGGGCAAGGCCAGTCAGGTCCATCAGACTGGACGCACAAGGGTGTGGAGTAGGGAGAGCCCCAAGGAACGGAACCGTGCACAGGTGCCGTCACCTTCGTTTTGGGCAGGGGGACGGGAAAGCTGAGAAGGGCTCTTCAGCTCACGACGGGGTTGGACAGGAGCCCCATCCACGGCCTCCGTCTCAGGCTGTGACACCCCAGCCCCCGCCGCACAGAGGCGGGAAGCGTCACTCCTCAGCCAGGTCAGCAGCTGCCCCACCTGGTTGTGACAGGAGGAGAGAGGGGGACGGGGTCTCTTTCCCCGGGGGAGTCACAGGCTGAGACTCGGGCTTCCAAGCGTCCGCCGGAATCACCGTCCCTCTGCTGTGTGCCCACTCCCGCCCGAGCCGTCGTGCCCGGGGTTGGAATGGCCGTGTGGTCGACTCCCCGACACGGGGCACGGGCTAAGGGATGCTGGGAGGGCCGTGCCCCGTCCTGCTGGGCCGGAGGCTCCTGCTGCCCTCTTGGGAGCCCCAGCCGAGAGCTGGGGAGGGCAGAGGGGGCGAGGAGGGCCAGGAGGTGGCATGGAGCGTCCTGGCCCCAGCACCTGGCCCAGCCCAGGCCCTGCCAGCCCACTACCTGCTCACCAGCCATGGGACGGGCAGAATCCGACTGGAGCTGGGTTTCCTTCTCGGGAAACAAGCCCCAGTGCCTGGAGGTCAAAGGTCCAGGGCAGGTGGTGCAACCGTCCAGGCCCTGGTCGGTCCCTGGTGGCCACAGCCCGGCCTGCCCGTCGGTAGCCGCCATGGCCCTCCGCAGCGCAGCCGGCCCGTCCCTCGTCCCCAGCCGGGGTGACGGGTTTGATTTATTGTAGGAAGCCCTCACGGGCGCAGGGGCTTCTGGAGAGGCCGGGACAATGGGCATAAAGCACGCATTTAGCCCATCTGAATGGGGACGAGATTTACTGTCTGGGCCAGACGGCATTTTTGTCCCCAAGTCATCTCGGAGTACATTGGCCACTAAAGATCTCAACAGAAGACGGAGACGGAACAAAGGAAGTCAATTTTAAAAGGAACTTTGTCAAGGAGGTTTAGATGTCCACCACACAGAAGACCGCGCCCGCCTCACGGAAGTGACTGCGGCCCGCGCGGCGGCCCGTGGATCAGAGGACGATGCTAATGAAGTCGTTTAAATGCACGTTTGATGGACCCCAGAGAAAGAGGCGATTTCATACAAGGCTGCCGCAAGGTTAAGGAATCAAAGAAGGTGGCCGTCGGATTTGCCGCCGGGGACAAGGCCCCATTGTCAGGCCGCCTCTGCAGCCGGGAAGTGTGATTTTTCTGACCGCGGTGTTTACCGACGTGCGCGCCCCGGCCGGCGACGGGCCCGCAGAATTTATGACCAGGAATGGAGCTCTTAGAGGGCCGAGGAAGCAGCTCCCGCCGGCTGGGCGAGGCCTGGTTCTGAGCGCCCTCGGTGGGGCTGCGTGGCACGGGCTGGGCCCCGCGGGCTCCTGGGGGGGGGGGGGGGCGGAGGCCTGGCCCTCAGGCGGAGGCCCTGCCCCAGCACAAGGGCGGGGTGAGGCTGGAGCGCCTCCCGTCAGGCAGCCCCAACGCAGCCTGTGTCGTTCTGATCCCTGCAGAGGAGTCCTGTGAGACCTGGACCTCGCAGAAACCCGCCTGGCCCTGGCCTCGGTTCCCTGTCCCCCTGCCTCACCCCCCCAGCTCCCCTTCCTGCAGGTGACCCTGGAGTGGGCAGCTGGCCGTGGCAGAGCCTGGCCTTGCTGGTGTGAGCTGCCCTACCTGCCGCCCACTGCCGGGCTCTGGCACTGAGGGCCCCTGTGCCCGGCTCCCAGCCCGCCCCTGCCCACCCCTCATCTCCGCCTCTGTCCCAGCGGCTCCCTCTGCCTAAGCCAGGGCTACCCCCAATGCTGTCCCCAGACCTGTGGCCTGGGGGTGGCTGTGGCTGGTGGGTCAGGCGCATGCTGGGCCCCGCCTCGCTGGACTGAGTTGAAGCGCAGGAGGCCAGGGCCACGGCCACGCTGCCCCGAGCTCCCCTGTCGCTGGAGCCTGGGCCTCCTCCTCCTCCCCCCCTGCCCAGCTCTCTCTAGGAGCCTGGTCAAAGCCCCAGTCAAGCAGCAGGTGGCACGAGGGGCTCCTGGGGACAGCAGGCAGGGCCACCCTGGCTCTTCCCAGCCTCGCAGGGTGGAGGCCAGAAGTCTGAGGCTGGGGCGTGGCCAGGGTGGGCCCTCCGGAGGCTCTCAGGGACTCCGCCCCAGGCCCGGCCAACCCGAAGCAGGCCACTTTGGCTCAGGGACAAGGCTGGCGAGAGGGTGGCGGGAGGGCGTCTGCCTTCCCATCGCGGGGGGCACGTGCCTGTTTCTGTTTCTCCATTGGTTGGATAAAATAAACATTGTGCAAAACATTAAAACAGTGGTTTTAAAACTCTGGTGCAGGAGAATCTTTCCTGAATAAAACCTCTCCCCCAAAACACCTGATACGAGAGACGAAAGGACGGCTGGTTTGGTCGAAGTCCATGGGGGACGTGGGCCACACCCACGGGGGCCCGGGAGGGCGGCGGGAGGTCCCACAGCCACCATCAGTCCCGGGCTGTGACAGATTTCCCCAAGCCACTCACAGATGGGAGCCCCGCGAGGGCGTGGAGCGGCCGCCCCTTCCATTCTTGAGCCCCTTGCGGCGGAGTGTCGGACATATGGCCCGGCCTCCATGAATACTGAGCAGGCACACAATGGCGCTGCTCCAGTGCAGTCCTGGGCCGCCCCCCCCCCCCAGGCCGGGTCGCTGACAAAGGTCCCCGGAGGGGAGTCAGCTCTGGCCCGCGCTGTCCACAGCCATAAAGGGGGACAACGCATCTGCCTTACCAAGTTGTGAGGATAATTCATCATTTAATACAAATAAAGTACTCAGAAATGGATCTGGTACGTATTAAATATGCAGTAATATGCCGGGCGCGTGGCGCACGCCTGTAATCCCAGCACTTTGGGAGGCTGAGGCAGGAGGATCGCGAGTTCAAAAAGCCAGCCTATGCAGTGAGACCCTGTCTCTAATAAAATACAAAAAAAAAAAGGGCTGGGGAATAGTTATTTTCCCCAGTACCAACCGTAATATTATTTTATCACCATTACCATTATTATTATCACCACCACTGTCATCATCACCATCACCATCACCATTATCAATACTATCACCATCACCACCATCACCACCATCACCATCATCACCATCATCACCACCATCACCATCACCACCATCACCATCACCATCACCACCATCATCACCACCATCACCATCACCACCATCACCATCACCATCACCACCATCACCACCATCACCATCACCACCACCATCCATCCATCCTACCATCACCATCCATCACCATCACCATCACCATCACCACCATCACCATCACCACCATCACACCATCACCATCACCATCACCACCATCACCACCATCACCATCACCACCACCATCACCATCACCATCATCACCACATCACCACCATCACCATCACCACCACCATCACCATCACCACCATCATCACCATCACCATCACCACCATCACCACCATCACCACCATCACCATCACCACCATCACCATCACCACCATCACCATCACCATCACCACCATCACCACCATCACCATCACCATCACCACCATCATCATCACCATCACCATCACCACCATCACCACCATCACCACCATCACCATCACCACCATCACCACCATCACCACCATCACCATCCACACCATCACCACCATCACCATCACACCATCACCACCATCACCATCCATCACCATCATCACCATCACCATCACCACCATCACACCATCACCATCACCACCATCATCACCATCACCACCATCACCATCACCATCACCACCCATCACCACCATCACCACCATCACACACCATCACCACCATCACCACCATCACCACCATCATCACCATCATCACCACCATCACCACCATCACCATCACCACATCACCACCACCACCATCATCACCACCATCACCATCACCACCATCATCACCATCACCATCTATCACCATCACCACCATCACCACCACCACCACCACCATCACCATCACCACATCACCATCACCATCATCATCACCATCACCACCATCACCATCACCATCACCATCACCACCATCACCATCCACCATCACCATCACCCATCATCACCACCACCACCATCACATCATCACCATCACCACCATCACCACCATCACCACCATCACCACCATCACCATCCACCACCATCACCACCATCACCACCATCACCATCACCATCATCATCACCACCATCACCACCATCACCACCATCACCATCACCACCATCACCACCATCACCATCACCACCATCACCACCATCCATCATCATCACCATCACCACCATCATCACCATCACCACCATCACCACCATCACCACCATCACCATCACCACCATCACCACCATCACCACCACATCATCCACCATCACCATCACCATCACCACCATCACCATCCATCACCATCACCACCATCACCATCACCACCACCATCACCATCACCACCATCACCCACCATCACCACCATCACATCACCACCATCCACCATCACCATCACCATCATCACCACATCACCATCACATCACCATCACCATCATCACCATCACCATCACCACCACACACCATCACCACCATCACCACCATCCATCACCATCACCATCATCACCATCATCACCATCACCACACCACCATCACCACCATCACCACCATCACCATCATCACCATCACCACCATCACCACCATCACCACCATCACCACCATCACCACCATCATCACCATCATCACCACACACCATCACCATCACCACCACACCATCACCATCCATCACCACACATCACACCATCACCACCATCACCACATCACCATCACCACCATCACCACCACCACCATCACCATCACCACCATCACCATCACCACCACCACACACCATCACCATCACCACCATCACCACCATCACCACCATCACCATCACCACCATCACCATCACCATCACCACACATCACCATCACCACCATCACCATCACCATCACATCCATCACCATCACCATCACACCATCACCATCACCATCACCATCACACCATCACCACCATCACCACCATCACCATCACACACCATCACCACCATCACCACCATCACCATCACCACCATCACCATCACCACCATCACCATCATCACCATCATCACCACACACCATCACCACCCATCACCACCATCACCACCATCACCATCCACACCATCACCACCACCATCACCATCACCACATCATCACCATCACCACCATCACACCATCACCACCATCACCACCATCACCACACCACCATCACCACCATCACCACCATCACCATCACCACCATCACCACCATCACCACCATCACCACCATCACCATCACACCATCACCATCACCACCACCATCACCATCCACCATCACCACCATCACCACCATCACCATCACCACCATCACCACCATCACCACCATCACCACCATCACCACCATCACCACCATCACCACCATCATCACCATCACCACCATCACCATCACCATCACCATCACACCACCACCATCACCACCATCACCATCACCACCATCACCATCACCACCATCACCATCACATCACCACCATCACCACCATCACCATCACCACCATCATCACCATCACCATCACCACCATCACCATCACCACCATCACCATCACCATCACCATCACCATCACCACCATCATCACCACCATCACCCATCACCACCATCACCACCATCACCATCATCACCACACACACCATCACCACCATCACCATCACCACCATCATCACCATCACCATCACCACCATCACCATCACCACCATCATCACCACCACCATCATCACACCATCACCACCATCACCACCATCACATCATCACCACCATCACCATCACCATCACCATCACCACCATCACCATCACCATCACCACCACCACACCACCATCACCACCATCACCACCATCACCATCCCATCACCATCACCACCATCACCACCATCACCATCACCATCACCATCATCACCATCACCACCATCACCACCATCACCACCATCACCATCACCACCATCACCATCACCATCACCCACCACCATCACCACCATCACCACCATCACCACACCATCACCATCACCACCATCACCATCACCATCACCACCATCATCACCATCACACCATCACCACCATCACCATCACCACATCACCACCATCACTGTCACCACCCATCACCACCACTACCCTCATTGTTGAAGAGAATGACGCTGTCATGGCACCCTTCCCCATGGAGTCAACTTGGAACAGAGACTCTTCCCACAGTGACCTGGTCACGGGCTTCTCTTTGGTTAGAACTGGACCTGGCATGTAGTAAACATGAGCCGTCCGTGACTCACTGAACACATGTGCACTGAGCACCTGCTGTTGAAGCAACCACATGCACTAGGTTCATAGCAACAACCAGAGCAAGCATCTGCCCCGAGAGCTGGCTTCGTAGCTGGGGAAGACAGAGCGAGGGAGTAAACAGATGCCCACGTCAGTGCTGAGGAGCGCAGCTCCGGGGCCTCGGGGGGCTTCTGCTCCCTCTGGCAAGTGGTGAGGACAGAGTGACAGACACGAGGATCTGCGCACACCCCCAACAAGATGAGCAAAACCACACCAGACACCACCTCGCTAAGAACCGACCCTGTGAAGGAGCGATCAACCGAAAACCTACAGCAAGGCTGACCCAGAAAAGCCACTGGCTGCTCCTACCAAGAACGAGCTATTGCTACAGACCCTGCGTCAGACGCTTCGATGGATGACTACAAACCACCCTGCGTGCAGACATTTGACAACGTCCGTGAAATCCACCGACGTCTCAAAATCCACAATTTACCCAATATGTGGGCATTTGAACGCCTCATAGCTGTTGAGGAAATTGATCCATAATTTCAAAACTCCCCCTAAAATACTCTGGGCTCAGATGATTTCACTGGAAAATGCTGCTAAGTAAGTGTTTGCAGAAGAATAAACTCACAATTCTACACACCTCTTACAAAAAACAGAAGAGCAGGGAACACCTTTAATCTATCTTGTGAAATCAGTGTCATTCTGATACCAAAACCAGACAAAGGACATATGAATGAGTCGGGGCGGGAGAAGAAAGGAAGAAAGTGGCAGACCAAGGTCCCTCATGAATGTGACACAGAAATCACTGGTGGACTCTCAGCCAGTGGAACTCAGCCAAAGACAAGCAGATTTCCCACTGTATCCCAGTGCAGCTTATCCCTGGGACTCAGGCAAGCTCAACGTTCCAGAGTCAATCCATGTCATCTACCACAGTGACAGGCCAAAGAAACCACATGCTTACACCAGCTGAAGCTTTGACGGTAGTCGACATGAGTTTATGGTTCAAAATCACTGAGGTAATAGGATCCGAGAGGAACTATCAAAGTTCCTATCAAAGACCCAGAAAGACTTTCTGTAGATATAGAAAAAACTACCTTTTGACAGATAACGTCATCCTCTATAGAAAATCCCAAGGAATTTACACACACACACACACACACAACCAACTCCAGATTGACAGATGAGCCCAGCAAGGTGGCAGGATACAAGATAAATCTACAAAAAACGGGTTGTATTTCTAAATACTAGCGATCAACATGTGCACATCAAAAAATTTTAAATAACACTTAAATCACTCAAACATGAAATACTTAGGTGTAAATCTAATAAAATTTGTACAGGACTGGCGTGCTAAAACCTCTACAACCATGGTGAAAGACATCAAAGAAAATCTAGCCGGGCGTGGTAGTGCACACCTGTAATCCCAGCACTTGGGAGGCTGAGACAGGAGGATCGCAAGTTCAAAGCCAGCCTCAAGAATGAGGCGGCACTTAGCAACTCAGTGAGACCCTGTCTCTAATAAAATACAAAAAAAGGGCTGGGGATGTGGCCCAGTGGTCGAGTGCCCCTGACTTCAATCCCAGTACCAAAAAGAAAGAAAGAAAGAAAATCTAAATGCACAGAGACCCTCTGTTCACAGATGAGAAGACAGCATGGTACAGTTGTCAGCGTCAGGCGTTGGTTGACACACAGCAGTTCCTATCAAAGACCCAGCAAGACTTTCTGTAGATATAGACAAGATTCTTCTAAAATGTACAAACAGAAAAGAAGATGACTTCAAATAGCTAAAATAATTTTGAAAAAGAAAATAAGTAGGAAGAATCAGTTTACCTGATTTCAAGCTTGATATGTAATCTTACATAATCAAATAATAATCAAACCTGCCTGGAACTGAAGAAAGAAGAGCTATGGAGGTCGACAGAACAGAACAGAAACCTAGGAGTAAATGCACACAGGCAGGCCCAGCTGATTTTTTGGGGTGGTGGGGTACTGGGAGTTGAACTCAGGAACACTTAACCACTGAGCCACAAGCCCAGGCCTTTTTACTTTTTATTTAGAGACAGGACCTTGCTAAGTTGCTGAGGCTGGCCTTGAACTCACAATCCTCCTGCCTCAGCCTCTGGGGTTAGCCAGCTAACTTTTGACACAGAACAGGAAGCAAGTCCATGAAGGAACGAGGTCTGGTGGCCCTGTGCTGGGCCTCTGCAGACACACAGGCCATGAAACGAACCTTTCACAACACTTAGCTCCTGGTGGACTGTGTGCGTGTCAAGCAAACCAGGAGGAGGTCACTGGAGGGACACTTCAGGGACTAGAACTGGGCAGGTTCTCGAATGCAGCACCCACAGCGCGACCCGTACAGGAGACGTCTGTGAACCGACCTCCACCGCCTGCCCAGGGCGTGGGGAACGCATGCTGCGGACGTGGGGAGGGCAGGCCCGATGAAGAGCACTTTGGTGGTTCCTCTAAAAACAAAATGTGGAGGCTGGGGCATAGCTCAGGGGCAGAGCTCCAGGCACGGGTTCGATCCCTGGTACTGCAAGGAAAATACGGTAAATAAATATGCAAGAAGGTGTCTGACTCAGCGACTGAATCCCTGGGCACAGGCTCCCAGAGAAAAGAAGACACACGTTCACCCAAAAATCTGCCTAAAGTGAGTGTAAATCGCAGCTTTGTGGCCCATAGCCAGGAGCAAAAAGAGAGCCCAGCCGTCCTTCAAGAGGTGGATTATCAAGCCAACTGGTCCCCCAGACTGTGGAATATTACTCAGCAATAAAAAGGAAGAGGCTATGAAAGACAGCAACCTCGATGAATTTACAGAGGAAATGAATGATGTATTCTTCTGGATCATTAAAGTGACAAACTTACTGAAATGGAGAACAGATTGGCAATTGCCAGAGGCCAAGGCAGGGACTGTGCAAATCAGGTATGTCCACGAAAGGTTACGGGTGGGACCTGTGGTGATGGAAAAGTGCCGTCAACCCAGGGTGCTGGGTGGGTGTCCTGGCTGCGATGCAAGAGGCCCCCCGCGGGCCTGTCTCTGCATTATGTCTCACAGCTGCACGTGACTCTCCGTCTCGGAATAAAAGGCGTGATTTTTAAAAGAGCAAAAATAAATTAAAAAATAAAAAATAAATAAATAAATTCAAAAATTCAAAAAAAAAAAATATGCACTTGAAGAGAGACAAGGCAGGAGAGGCCAATCACAGCACACAGAACCAAGACCTGCGGGGAGCCCAGAAACAGCCGCCTGGTCACTAAGGGAGACGGCACCTGGCTCTGTCAAGAGCAGGGATTGGACAGGCCCTGCCCAGAGCAGGCCCCGTGGCCAGTGGGGACACAAGGCCCCGAGCATCGTCGGCCACGGGGGAAAGGCCGCTGGGATTGTGTGGACGGCGCTTCCAGGACAACAGCCCCGTCGTGACATAGCGACCTCGGCCGCAGCTGAGCACGTGGGGCCGCCCGAGGTCCTGGCCTGGGCATCGGGGTGCAGAGAAAGGAGCCAGGGCCCTGCAGGGAGCCCCGGGGCCGCACCCAGCAGTCACAGCCTCAGGGCACCCAGCACCCCAGACCTGGTGGACGAGGCCCACGGCCACCACAGACGCGCGGGGCGTCCCCGGACGTCCACTGGCCAGCAGCCCAATCCTGGCACCGGGGCCGAGCGTCCATTAGTGGGAGGACCAAGCGTCCCACAAAGCCAGGGCCGCGGCAGTTTCCGGACACAGGAGGGACGGACCTCAGGGATCTCGCTGCTCCGAGGAAGGTGGCAGGGAAGGTCCCGTCCAGAAGCGGCCACTCCCCCGCAGGTCAGGAGCCAACCGCAGCCCCAGAGTCAGAGGCGGGGCTGGGGCTCCGGCAGGGGAGCCCCGAGAGACTGGCCCTAAAGCCCCAAGGAAAGGACCGCCCGGCAGACTCCGGCAAACCTCGTGCCCAGCCGGAGGCGGCCAGGCACCCCCCACGCGCAGGGACGCCGGGCTCCCCGCCCGCTCCGCCTGGACTTGGGAGCTGCCGGGCGAGGCCGAGGCAGGGTGGAGGCCGGGGTGAGGGAGCCCAGCCCGCGAGGCCTGGGTGGACGCCGGCAGTGGGGGGATCCGTGGGAAGGTGCGGAAAAGCCGGTGTCTGGTGGAAAAAATCCAGGTCTGCCCCAGGCTGCGCGTTGCTGGCACGTCTGCTGCCCTGCAAGGAATCCCCACGTCCTGCAGCTCAGCTCCGTCCCTGGGGCCCCGCTCTGCGCTTTGACTCGTGATTGATCAATGATCGGACTTTGAAGTAGCTGAACGCATACAACTCAGCTCGGAGCTCTTGCCTGCCTTGGAGAAGCTGTGTGACCGTGGGAAAATGATCACCCTCTCTGAGCTTCCGTTTTTTCAACCAGATAAAATCCACCCACTTGTTCTTCTCTCTCTCTTTTTTAACGTGACTGTGAAAACATGTGACATCGCCCGAGCGGGTCAGCTTGTGCTGCCCTTGCCTCCGCGGGTCAGCTCTGCCTGCCGAGCCCGTCTCCGGCCCCTCTGCTCCCCAGCCGTCATGGATCCACCCCAATTCCAGGCCTTCCTTCCCTCCCTGAGGGGTCGACCCCAGAACTGCTCCATCTCCTTCACATGGCAGCCCCGGGGACACGGGGACGTCCCTGGGACGGGGACGGGGGGGGGGGCCTGGGGCAGGAGAAGCAGGCTCAGAAGCCCGGCAGGCGGGGAGGCTGCGCCCCGGCCCTCCATCCCCACATGCCGGGCCGGGTGTCGGCGCTGGAAGGAGCCCGCGGGTCACCGCTCTTGCCGCTGAGGCTCAGGAGACGGGGACTGGGTGGCAGAGCTCAGCCAGGTCCCAAAGCTGGGCCAGACACGGACCAGGGCCAGGGGCTGGGACAGCATCTGGCTCTCCACGCCCACCTCTGTCCTCCGGGCACTAGGACAACCGGGCAGCCCAGGCCCTGGGGACCCGCGCTGCTGCCGCCAGCGTCCGATGAGCAGGCGGGAGACGGCCTGGGGGAGCCCCGGGCAGGTGGGCGGCTTCTCCCGCGGCGCCCAGGCCACAGGGTGGGCAGAGGAGCCTCCCGCCGGTGGCACTCCATTGCTGGGCCTCCCTGGGCTTCCCCAGCCTGGTACCCCCCTGGGGGCCGGGGGTGAGGCCCTCAGGAGGGAGGGCACCTGCGTCCTGGTCGCCCTGGGAACCCTTCCCGCCCCCAAGACCCTGCAGAAGGAGCTGTCCCCGGTCCCCGACTCAGCCAGCCACAGCCGGAGTGCAGGGAGAGGGCTCAGCCACCGGCCGCCTCGCCAGCCTTCCGGCCCCTCCCTCGTCCCTCTTGCAGCCCCCTCGTAGACAGCTTCCGGGCCGTACTCCTGGGCACGGGTGAGCTGGGTTGAAATCCAGCTGCTGCCCTCTGGAGCTGTGTGAACGCAGGTGGGTCACTTGACCTCTCTGTGCCTCCATCTCCTCTCCTCTACAGTGGGGCAAATAACACGGCCTCTTGCCTAAGAGGGCTGTGATGAGGTCAGGTCACACAGGTCGAATCACGCCACCCAGCCACTGCTGTCCCTGTAGCTGCTCCCACGACTCACCTAGGACAGTCGTCACTGATAGACAGGCTTGGGCTGATGGGCCACCTCCCCCATGGAAATTTCCATGAGGAGCAACCTGGTTTCATGTTCCCCAGGCAGGAGCCAATCAGCTTAAAGGTCGCCCTGTTCCCTGGGAAAAGAGCCAATAGCGTTAAAGGTCGCTCTGGTACCTCCCACACCAGAAATCCCTACTAAAGTCCCTGCCTGCCCCCGGAGCTCAGTCTCAACAGCTCGTCCCTGCAGAGAGGAAGCAGCCGCTGCGACAGCTCCAGACTCACCGTCTCCGGCCCGACGGCAGCTGCCCCAGCCAGCAGCTCCAGAGACCACAACCGGCATGACCAGGCACCGACCCTCCGTCCAGAGCTCGCACACTCCCCTCTCCCTGACTCCTCTCTCCCGTACTTCTTCTACCTCCGGCCATCCATAAAGGCTGGTGAATGGATCTCTGGGCTGCACGGTGGTCTCCGGGGTGGTTTTTGCCCTTCAGTCACAGGGCGCTCTCAGGCACCCAAGCTCCCTGGCGCCCCGAGTATCAGTTATCCATTGCCGCGTAACAGATCACCCCAGAGCTGGCAGCGTGAGGCCGCAGAGCGCCTGGGGCTGCAGCCAGGCCTTCACTGGGCCACGTCCTCAGCCTGGGCTCGGCCGGGGAGGGACCTGCCACACTCACTCGGGAACTTGATTCCTCAGGCCGCAGGATGGAGGGTCCCGACTTCTCGACGGCTGAGGCCGGGGGCCACCACGTTCCCTAGAGGCCACCTCCCCCACAGACCACCAGGGAGGTCTCCAGAGGGAGGTGGACAGCAGGACAGAGCCACAGGACACCCTGTCCCCTCCGCTGGTCAGAAGACAGTCACAGGCCCTGCCCTCTCACCGGGGGAGGCACGGCCCAGGGTGTGGGTACCGGGAGGCTGGGCTCAAGGGGCTCCCCGGGGGCTGCCAGCCTCCCCTCTCCTCCACCCCAGCATCCCGCACCCGCCCTACTCAAGTGCAACCCAGTCACGTGCTGTGTGGCCTCGGGACACTGGCTTCCCTCTCTGAGCCTTGCTCCGCACCTCTGCAGAATGACTCGTCCCTCAGGCACTGCACACGTGCACAATGGGACCCACAGTGCCACCGTATGCAAATCCAGTGGGGGGGCTGCCACGGGCTGAGTGCATCCCCGGAGACCCTGTGGAACCCTCACCCCAAGGAGAGGTGCTGGGGTGGCATGGGAGAGGGGACCAGGTGGGCCGAGTGGGAAGAGGGACCCCTCCCGACCAGGAAGCGGCTCACCAGCCCGTGGGCCTCTGATGGGACTCCAGCTGGGCCTGTGGGGAGCGGCTCTGCAGGATGGAGCCAGGGGCAGTGTTGGGCAGCTGGCTGGGCCACGTGGGGGACAGAGCTCCCGTGCGAACCCTCCACCTGGGGTGCCAGCCACCAGGGACGCCACAGGGGAGGCGGGCGTGCCCTGCCCCCCGCCCCGCCTCCTGGTGCCCTTCCCCCTGGACACTGGACAGGGGGACCTGCAGCAGAGCCCAGACTGGCCTCGTGACACCAAAGTGCCCTGGCACCTGCCCTGGCACCTGCCTGCAGGTGCATAATAGATAGGCTTGAGCCGACAGGCCACCTCCCCGTGGAAAATTCCACTAGGAGCAACCTGGTATCAGTTTCCCCAGGCAGGAGCCAATCAGCTTAAAGTTTCCTCTGTTCCCCAGGCAGGAGCCAATCAGCTTAAAGTTTCCTCTGTTCCCCAGGCAGGAGCCAATCAGCTTAAAGGTTGCTCTGATTACTGGGAAAAGAGCCAATGGTGTTAAAGGTTGCTCAGGCAACCCCCCCACACCAGAAATCCCTACTTAAGTCCCTGCCTGCACGGAGCTCAGACACAACAGCTCCTCCCTGTGGAGAGGAGGCAGCCGCTGCAACAGCTCCAGACTCACCATCTCCAGCCCGACGGCAGCTGCCCCAGCCGGCAGCTCCGGAGACCACGGCCGGCACGACCAGGCACCGACCCTCCGTCCAGAGCTCGCACACTCCCCTCTCCCTGACTCCTCTCTCCCCGAACTTCTGCCTCTGACCAGCCGTAGAGGCTGGTGGATAAATCTCTTGGCTGCGCGGTGGTCTCCGGTGTGAGTTTTGCCCTTCAGTGCAGACTCCTGGGGGGCACAGGATGCGCCCGCCCGCTCCACCCGCCCCTGCAGGCCGTGACGTCCGACCCTGCGCTCACCGTGAGTGGAAGCTCAAGCAGGACCATGGGGGAGCTGGGCGCCTCCCAGCCTGCAGCTGGGTCCTGGGCCAGAGGAAGCCTGCCGGACCCCGCAGGCACACAGATGGGGACAGTCCATCGGCTGCTTGGCATGGCTGGGTGGACGAGGCTGGGCAGGCTGGCATCAGGCGGCCCAGCCCTGTGGTGAGCCTGAGCAGCAGGGAGCCATCAATCAGCAGACCCGGCCAGGCGAGGCCCGGGCCTCCAATTCTGAGACGGCCTCCACCTCCAGATGTGAGGGCCCGTGTCCCTAAGCAACCCCGCCCAGGCGGGGACCAGGGCTGGAGGCCATGGAAGTAAGCAGGGGCACAGGTCTGCCGAGGCGAGGGCCACCGTGAGCCAGAGCCTCAAGGACACCCCCCGCCCGCCCCTGCAGGCCCGGCCTGCCCACCCACGCTCAGACCCACAGACAGGACTGTAAGCTGCCTGTCATGGCCAGCCATAGCGCCGCGGGAGAAAAAACTCGGAGGCAGAGTAAAGCTTTTACTACTTTTACTTCTACTTTCTTAGAGAGAGCTTAGAGAGGGAAAGAAAGATTTTTAGAGAGAAAGATTAGAGAGAGCTTTTTTTTCTTGTCTTCTTAGCTTAGAGAGAAAGAAAGAAAGATAGAGCTTAGCTTAGAGAAAGATTATTTTTTAGAGCTTCTTTCTTCTTTCTTCTTTCTTCCTCGGGAGCCTCGGCCTAACTCTGACCAGCCATCGGCCTACTCTCTTCTATCTGGTTTCTCTTCTGTAACCGCTCTGCCTACGTTCTGGCCGCTCTGATTCTTTTCTCCGACCTGAACTCTTCTTCTGACCGACCGAGCGACTGCACAACTGACTGAATGAATTCTCCGTTCTCCTAACTCAGACCGCTTTCACCCGGTTATATACCTTCAGCTTTGCGGGTGCCTACAGGTGCGTCACATACATATCAGGTGGAACTTATGGCTTCCAGCTAGCTGCAACAGCCCTTCCTAATTAGGGCTCCTTCACAGGACAGAGTCCAAGGGCGAGAGACGGTCTCACGGGGCCAGGGCTGGACACCCCGGACTCAAGGGCAGCCCTCAGCCCACGGTGCGTTCTCCTGAGCGGGCACCCCTCTCCCTGCCTCACCCCCCCTCCATCTATAGAAGGGGCACGAGCCCCCGTCTTGCTGCCAGGGAGGACGTGAGGGAGTGGGGTGTGGCTGGAAGCCCACAGGGGCTGCGGTCAGGGTGGGCCAGGCCCACTCCCGGGGGAATCCCACTCCATGAGAGCCCGTGACCCTCCTGGGCCCGTCCAGAAAGTGACCCGCGTTCTTTCCGCCGGGCGCTCAGCCCTGAGGGGTGCGTCCGCGGGCCTCGCGCGTCCTGGAGCCCAGGTGTGTCCCCTGCAGGGAGCCGCGGTGGTCCACAGATCAGGTTCTGGGGTGCGGAGGTGGAAATGGAGGCTCCATGGCCCCGAGGCCGTGGCAGGGAGACCTGCTGGGACGTGCAGAGGGCGGGTGGGTTTCCCTGAGCCTCGGGGACCCTCTGATGAGCCATCTGCACAGGCCGGGGAGGCCAGCACCCCACGTGCCCGGCGGCCAGGCGCCTCCTGGTGACCAGGTGCTTTCTCTTTGGGCTGCCACCAGCGAGCCGGCTCGCAGCCTGCTGGTTTCCTTGGCCATTTCCAAGGCCAAGGGATGCGCTGGGCAGCCTCAGAGACGAGGCAGGACGACGGAACCCGGGCCAGCTCAAGATGCCCATGGCCACCCAGGCTGCTCGCGGGGTCAGGATGGTGACCGCCGAGACTGGCCCTGGTCCCTGAGCTCCCCGCAGCCGGGCTGGGCCAGGGCCTGGTGCAGGGACCTCGTGGCCGTCCCCAGGGGGCCCCCAAGCACGCGGTCTCGTCCCCTTCACAGAGGGGAAACTGAGGCGCGGGGGGAGCCTCCCACCTCCTCGCAGCCCCCAAGTGGGAGAGCGGGCGCCGAGCCTGGACCTGCGGGTCCTGTGTCGGCCCAGACTCGCTTCCGCCTCCTCACTGACGTCACCAGGACACTCGCAGCATCGCCACATGGATGTCACCGTGAGGCGCAGAACGGGACCTGGTCCTGGCAGGACTGGCAACGCCACGCCTCAATGCCAAGTGAGTGAGTGGCCAACCGAGGCCCGCGGCTAGAGGACGGGCGGCGTCCCCCCTGGCTTGGAGGTCTAGCGGCTCTCAGTCAGCAGGACACTGAGCACGTCCCCCGTCCCTTGGGGTCTGCCCGCCTGGGAAGGGAGCCCGTGCAGGGATCAGACCCAGGGACAGGGACCTGGAGAGCAGGAGCAGGAGGGGCTCCAAGCCGGCCCCGCAGCGGGCATCTGGGCCCCGAGAGACAGACACGGGGAGCCCCACCCCAACTCCCACCGCCAGAGCCGAGGGTGGTCGTGGAGAGCCCCTCCAGCCCTCTCCTGGGCCTGCGAGTCAGAGGGCGGGAAGGCCCTGAGGGTCACGGCCAAGGACTCCAGAGCGGACAGGACAGACGGGAAGAGGTGCCCTCTCGGTGGTCACAGGGACTGGGCTCACAGGAAAGCAGGGCTGAGCAGAGGTGGGCGGACACAGGCCACCCGACAGGCCCACGGGCTCCTTGTCCACGCCATCCCCAGGAATGATCCACAGGGCCTCGGAAAGGGGCATTTGGATGGATGATGGTGGATGATGGTGGATGATGGGTGGGTGGATGGTGGGTGGGGTGGTGGCTGGGTGGATGGTGGCTGTATGGGGGGGTTGGCTGGCTGGTGGCTGGGTGGTGGGCGGTGGATGGATTGGTGGGTGGGGGTGGGCAGTGGCGCCCGGGCTCCCTGTGCCCTCGCAGCCCGGCCTCCTCTCCTTGGAAGTGGGTGCCGCAGACCAGAGGCGGTTTCTGAGCCAGGCCGGAGCCAGAGAACCAGAAAGATGTGGGAGAAGACTGTGCCTGATGTGACGGGAGGAGTGGGGGTGGCCCGGCAGGACTGCTGGTGGCCCTGCAGGACGACCTCCAGCTCCGCGCAGAGCCCCGCCTCCTCCCCAGCTGGTGGCCCGGCTCCGGCCCTGCTTCCCCGCGCCCTGCTGCCCCGGTGAAGGAGCCGCGGCCGCCCCCGAGAGCTCCCCTGCTGCCATGCAGCCTGGGGGCGCGGGGGTGTCACCTGTGCTGAAGCTGGGTGGCGACACTGGCCCTGGGGTGGAGGAGTCTCCAGGACTCCCGGGTCACATCCCAGGCCGCAGCGCCCAGCCCCTGGGTGCCAGGATTCGTGGGTGGGCAGTGGAAGCCAGAGTCCCCAGCTGTGACTCCTGATGTGACGTGCGCTGCTCCAAGGGGCACGTGGAGTCCTTGGGAAGACCCCCAGGCCCTCTCCAAGGCCAGGCCCATCCTGGGAGTTTCCACGGCCGTCACCTCCGGGCCGTCACCTCCGGTCCCCCACCTCCGGTCCCCCTCCCCGGGGCAGATCCAGACCCACTGCCCTCCCACCTCCCCCACGCGCAGGACAAGACCCCAGGGCTCCCCTGGCCTCCAAACCTCCTGCAGCTGAGTCCCCAGGTCCCCTGTCCCCCAGCCCCCTGCAACTTGTCCCCCTGTGATCCTGGAGAGTCCCTCTGCCAGCCTTGTCCCCACGTCTCCAAAACCCAGCCGTCTGCGTCCCCTCGTGCCGGAAACGCCCCTGCCCAGAGGCACATTCCCCAGGAGAGTTTCGGGCGAGGACAGGGCGGTCACATCGTTGGGAAGAGCGGGTGTCCCACGCCTGTTAGCTGGGCTCGGCCTGCGTGTGCCGGTGCTCGGGACACGCGTGCACAGCGCGAGAAGCAGAGCGGCTTGTCCTCGGCCTGCCCCTTCAGAGTCACCTGTTCAGGGGGGACGGGACGGCACGGCCGCTGAGCCAAGGCCTCGGCCTGCGTCCTGGAGCTGGGGCCGGCTCCCGGCTTTGCTGGTCGGGCGGAGGCAGGGGTCCAGGCGCAGGGCAAGGCCCAGGGCCAGCCAGGGCTGCTGCGGCCCCCAGCGTCCAGCATCCAGCAGGGACTCAAGGACCGGCGGGAGGGGTCCCATGGGCAGAAGGTCAGGCGTGAATCACCTCCTGGAGACGGCCCGGCGGGGACACCAAGGGACTTCCTCCAGGAGCGGGGCAATGCCCAAAGGTCCCTCTGTCTTAAAACATTAATGTCCACTTTTAAATTGGGTTGGGGGATGGAGGAGGAGAGAAGGAGGCGGGGGCAGGGAGGCCGTCACTGAGCGTCACTCAGCCACACCCTGGGCCCTTCATCCACCCAGAGCTCACCCTTGTGGCTACGCAGAGATTCCCGGATGCCCCAGCAGGGCTCATTTACTCCCTCCAGCCCTATTTGAAAAGACCACTCGCATCTGCCCTGGAGGAAAACTATGTGCATATTTGGCAAACTTTGTTTGAAAAATCTGCTTGTCCCCAAAGAGGTGGCTGTGTGTTTCTGGCCAGGACCAGAGGCTGTGAGCCGGGAGGGGTTGTGGCCGAATCCCTCCCTGTCATCTGCTGGCCAGAGAACATGAACTCAGACGCAGTCTCTTGCACCCTGAGACCCACAAAGGCAGTTACGCTGGGACTCTTTGCTCCGGGGGAATCTGAGCCCAGAAAGTTACAAAATGCAAAGAAAAACATAAAACTTGGTGAGGAAAAAATCAACATTAAAGAATTCCAGACATCAGCTAACTTTGAGAAAGGAGTGAAAATTCTACCTGTCCCCTCCACAAGAAAGAAATGTCATCTGTGAATAAACTCTGACCCTTCTCCATAGCCTTAATATACAAAGAGCTCTTATGAATCAATAATAGGCACATAATAATTGAAAATGAGCAAAATATTCAATTGGGTGGCTCATAAAAGGAAAGGAGAGTCGGTAAATATGGATAACAAATGTGTAATTCTTTCAATCGCCAAAGAAAGGCAGCTTAGAGCATAAATGACTAAGATATAAATGTGCATTTGCCAAACCTGCAAAGATGCAAAAGAATGTAGTAGAGAATTTAGGGAGTGGGGTGGGAGGCGGCGGGCCTGCCCTGGCGGCCCCCTCTGGCATCTCCAGCCCCACACCGAGGCCTCCTCTCGACCCGGCAGCTCCACCGTTAGGAATTCAGGGGAGCACAGAGGTCTGCCCCAGAGCCCCTCCTCGGGCACTGAGCAGGCCCGGGGCCCGCAGCCGCCCAGACCCGCGGTGGCCGTGCTGGTCCCAGGCAGCTGTAGTCGGGTGGCTGCGGAGGCGAGTGCTCGCCCGCGGCTGGCTGGGTGCCCCTGAGGCTCTGGGCCGGAGGGAGAGGCTGGAGCCAGGCCTGGGCAGAAGCCGGGGCCGCGGGCCGCTGGCCTGTCCGGGGCTCGGGTGGAGGGGGGGCCAGAGACCACCGCAGCCCTCCCCGGCGAGCCCAGGGCCGGTGCCACCAGAGGATCAGAGCTGGCAGTGCCTTTGGGGACGCCCCGCCAGCCCCAGGCCACATCTGGGGAACCTGGGCCTACGGGCTTCTTGGCAGTCCGCGGGCTCTTGAGTGACCGCTCCTTTCCCTGGTGCGGCCCTGCCTGGCGAGGTGAAGGGCCCCCCCCCCCGGCTCCACGGCCAGCCCCTGGGGCGCGGGGGACAGACGGAGGGCGGGTGAGGGCCTGCGCCTGCTGGGGGTCGGGTGTGTGCTCCCTGCGGAGGCGAGGAGGAAGGGCGGGAAGGGGCCGCGGGGAGCAGGGACAGCTCCCGGGACCCTGCAAGGGAGCGTCCTGCGGCCACAGCGCCTGCCGCCCGCTGGCCTGGCACCGCCTCCCTCTGGGCAGCCCCGCGCCCTCCCCTGGCAGGCTCGGGCAGGTGGGGGGGGGCGGCCGGGAGCGGCGGCTGAGGGTCTGTCGGCCCCCAGGGGCCCTCTCCCCCACCTGGCACCGCCTCGCTGGCCCCAGCCCACCCTGGGGTGACCTCTGGGGGCGGCCCAAGGTGCCCAGGCTCGAGGCCCAGGGTGGGGACGCACCTGTGCCCTTCCCTTCCTCTCACCACGCTGCACGCTCGGCCTCCAGGGCCAGAGAAGAGGACCCGGCCAGAAGCCGGCCTGGGACACGGCCACCCGGGAGCTGATACCCCGTGGCCGGCTGAGCATCGCCGGGGGACAGAGGTGACTCCCGGGCCCTCACTCTTTGGGGCTCCTCAGGGCCGCACCCTGCAGGAAGTCGAGGAAGCTGGGACACACGGCCACCCAGTGGGGGTCTGCAGGGGCGTGGGGTGCGGAGAGGGAGCAGCTGTCCCCTGCCCACACCGTCAGACCCCGGAACACCACAGGCACTTAATAGTTGCTTGGCGACTGACTGATGATAACACCTGCCACAGAGAGAGTGGCGGGCTCGGGGCTGCGCAAACGCGACTGTCCCCAACGGGTGACTGAAGAAGGCTCGCCCTCTGACCCCCACAGCAGGGGCAGGTTGGTGGCCAAGGGAGGGCCAGGTCACAGTGGGGGCAGCTCCAAAGGCCAGCCCGGCCCCACGGCAGGCCTGTGTGCAGATGGCGCTCAGCACGTGCCTGTTGCCAGGGGCCCGGCTCCTCCCTAGGAGACGGTGGTCCCCTCCTGTGACTCTGCCCCCTGGCCCCCCAAGGGGATGCATACAGGAGGCGCCAAGCCCTGGGCAGGGCATCGGCGTCCAGCCAGCACCTCTGCCAGGCCCTGGGGCCCCGCGGCCTCTCAGGCGCCAGGGGACGAGCACGGTCGTGGAGGGCCCGCGCAGGTGGCGGGGAGTGGGACAGCGTCTCTCGGGTCACCAACGGCCTTCGAGAGGAAGGTGGTCTGACGCCCCGTGAGCGGGTGGAGCAGTGGGCCCCACCGAGGGGCAGAGGGAGGCACGCAGCTCTGCGCTGGCGCGAGGTCGCCCTGGGCCCACGGGGGCAGAAAGGAGGCTGAGCAGGAGCACGGATCCTGACAGTCACAGGGGGCGCGACCTCATGGCCCTGTTTAATGCCGCCAATGCCAGGCTGTATTTTACCACGAGTTAAAAAATAATGAACCAGTTCTGGCCTCAAGTGGGCCTCCCTCAGCTAGGAGCTGCGTGACCACAGGCAAGTCACCTAACCTCTCTGTTCCCTGTGTGTTGGGCGAGCACCACAGCCGTGCCCCTGCGTCAGCAGTGACCACGGCAGAGCCAGGAAGTGCAGGGTGCGTCCTAACCTGGATTTGGGCCCCAGGGTCTGATGGCCTCTCTCGGTGTGTCCTCCGTACCTCTGGGCCTCAGTGTCCTTATCTGTCAAGTGGAAGGCTCGGCTCCCGTCCCACCAGCCTTGCAGGGATGCCGGGCATGAGAAACACGCTCCCGGCCTGCAGGCTGTGTCTCCTGGGGCCTCCCCCGCCTGACCCTCTGCGCCTCCTCGGACCAGCGACACCCCGAGGAACAGGCAGCAATGTCGGACCCACCTGCTTCTGGCATACAGCTGGAGCATCATATGTGCTTATTACGTGATGCAGGGGCCTCGCACGCAAGTGCTGCGTGGGGTGGCAGTGGCCGGAGGAAGCTGCCCTCCCTCTCCCTTCCGTCCGGTCCCCCGTGCCGAGGCGTCGTGCCCTTCTCGGGGTAGGAAGCCCCCTTTCAAAGACGGCGGCCGAGAAGGAGGAGCGGGAGAGGGGACGGGGTGGCGGCGTGAGCCAGGGGACCCGCCCGCAGCATGTGTCCTGAGACGCTGTGCCCTGCACTGAGATTAGCCGGGCGGCCCGCCGTCCCCGCCGTGCTCGTGACATCTGTGAGTGGGCCTCCCCCGCGGCAGCGCGCCGGCCGGCCTTTCTTCCCTCCAAACAGATTGCGGGACAGATGACCACATTGTCTCGTCCCATTTTCCATCTGAAAACTCGCTCCACCCTGGCCACTGGGCGCCCTATTAAGGCCCGGGCACCCGGGGCCACGTGGTGTGGCCGGGCTCCGTCTCCCCTCCCTGGGGCCTGTCCCTCGGAAGAGGAAAAGGACCTGCAGACAAAGGTGCGGGACATAAATTAAGCCCGGCTTTTTAAGTTCAAACTGAATTTTCTTTATTTTTCCACAGCTGTCGGAGGACGGGGAGAGCCAGTAATGCATGTTTAATGTATTAAAAGGAGGGGGAAGAAAGCAGGCCGGCCACTCCGAATGTCCCGTCCGCCGTCTTGCACTGGGGACATTATTTCGGGCCAGTGAACGCTGAGCAAGTCAAGTGTGGAGATGTGGACAGGGGCCAGGGACCCCCACCAGCCCTGTCATATCTACTGAAAGCCCACTTGTCACAGCCGGACGGGGCAGGAGGGGGACAGACGTCTCGCAGAGCCAGGCGGCCGCCAAGTGGGCCCGCTCCTCCGAGCCGGCTGGCTGGCGCTGGCCTGGCACGGCCCACAGGCCCGCCCAGTGGGCCTGGGTCTGGCAGCCCCCTTCCGGCTCCTCCCTCAGGCCGCGGGGAGCTGCCCTCGACCGTGCCAGGGCCCAGCCACGGACGAGGCCCAAGCTTTGCCAGGGTGAGGGCAGCGGCCGGGCACGGGCTGGCAAGAGCAGAGGGGCCTGGGCGGCGTGGCCTGTGACCTGCGCCTCGCGCCTGTCCTGAAGGGGGCGGGGGCCGCAGCGGCCGTGGCTGCCGCGACTCTCCCATCACAACGGCCGTTACCCTCAGGAGGCACCAGGCGCGGAGGATGGAGAAAGAGGGGTGGCCTGTTCCCCAGGGACACCCCGCCTGCAGGACACCCCCCAGGGGACAGGCGGCCGTGTGGCGAGCGGCCCCCGACAGTGCCCACTCCTGTCCTTCTCAAGACAGACCCACCCCACCCTGCCCCCGGGAAGCGCCGTCCTGAGCACCGTCCCCGGTTCACAGCCACCTCCCCGACACAGACCGGCAGCGCGTCCCCCAGCCACACCCTGAGCTGCCCCAGCGGGCAGCGAGGCCTGGTCCTCACCGGGCTCCTGGGAGGCTCCGGCAGCCCCTGTCCAGGTAAGGCCAGGCTCGGGGAGACCAGGGCTGGGCTCCGAGACCGACTGCCCCTCGGCGGCTCCCCCTGGGAGTTAGATGGACAAAGTGTCACAGGGGCCAGTCCTGCTGGTCACCAGTCACCCTCCGGCAGCCAGGCTCACGTGGAACAGGCCCCTGCCAGGAGAGGGAGGCCCGGCAACACCAGGCTGCCCGGAAGCCCAGCCACCCCTCTCCAGGTCGGGGGGCCCGGACGGTGTCCTCCGGCCCTCGGTCAGCAAGCCTTGTCCCACTCCCCAGCTCCCACAGCAAGACTCCCCGGTGTCCCGGCTGGGCCCGGCACCCCAGGGGCCCGTGCTTGGGAGGAGATCTGTCTCTTGGCTCCCGGGACCAACCTCACAGCCCGTGGGCAGCCCTGGCAGGACTGAGCTCCCTGGGCATCCAGGCCCCGGCACCTTCCTCCCACCTGGACCTCATGGGCCCGGTGACAAGGACTCAGACCCGGGCCAGACGGTTCTGAAAACCCCAGGCCAGGCTCCCCCGGGGAGGAGCATGCCCTGGAGCTGTCCCGCCATCTGGACGCCTCGCCAGCTCTAAAATGGGCCAGGCACCACCGCGATGCCCACCCCGTCCCTAGAAAAAACCACCAGTTGTCACCTGGGGCAAAGCAGTGCTTGTGGCACACTGACCCGAGAGCCCAGAGACACAGGCCAAGTGTCCTGGGTTGGTGTCCATGCTCTGGGTCCCAGGTGACCCTGACAAGCCCCTCTCCTTGGGTCTCCTGCCGGCGTCTGTGCCAGGAGGGGCTACTTCTACCCACCCACGGCTTCATTTTATTTCATCTATTTATTTCTCTGGTATCAGATAGTGAACCCCGCGGTGCCTGACCACTGAGCTGCACCCTGGCCCTTCTTATTCTTTATTTTCAGACAGGACCTTGCTAAGTTGCTGAGGCTGGCCTTGAACTTGCAGTCCTCCTGCCTCAGCCTCCAGAGCCCCTGGGACCACAGGCGTGCGTCAATGTGCCCGGCACGGCTTTAAAATCCCATTTTCCTGTGATTCCAAACCAAGGGACCTCAACGTGGCCGTGTGCATGGACGGGGAGGTGACGCGTTCCACCCAGCTGTTCTACACACCCCGGTGGCCCACACACACCCACATGGCCGTCCTCAGAACGCCAGGTGGTCAGAGCAGGCTGCAGGGCCACAGCCCCGGATGAGGAGCAGCTCCCTGAAGATGAGCGTCCACCACAGGGGGGACCGTGCTCCGAGCCCCTGGAGGGAGCCGCCCCAGGGACAGGGCGATGCTCACAGGGCGATGAACACGGACCAGGGACTGTGTGGGCAGCCAGAGCCCCGGGGGCCCCACGGGCTGGCCCCAAACAGCCAGGGACGAAACCTCCACCAACCAGGCGCCTTCCCGGGAGGCCCATCTTGGCCCCCGGGAGAAGGAGCCAGTGGGGAGGCCACCAAAGGGAGGGTGGGCTGCAGCCCCTGGCCCCCCCTGCAGGCCCCCCAGCCCGTGTCAGCCCCGGGAAGACCTCCCGGGGGGGTGGCCGCGGGGCCTCCTCCAGTTGCTCTGAAGTGGCGGCTACAGTGTGGACCTGAGCAGGCCACTGCTGCGTCCTGCGTGATTTCACGGCGCCGTCGTGGGCAAGACCCCCCCCTTTCCCTGGCCGGCCTGCTTGACAGAGGAGGAGACCGCAGCCCAGGGAGGGCAGGCGCACCCGCAGGGTGGGCATCGACCCTCTCCCCCCTGCAGGAGGGTCCCTGGCGCTCGGCAGACACGCACTCACCAGGTCTGGGTGGACACCGGGGGCTGCCCGCCACACAGGCCCTGCCGGGGGAGGTGGCGGAGAGCCGGCAGGAGCAGGGCCTTGGCCTGGGCCTCAGCAGTGCCCTGAAGAAACGGGTCAGCCCAGACGGCAGAACTGTGGTCCACCCAGGGGACGTCCAGAGGTGGCCGGTGGCAGAGGGTGGGGCCTCGGGAGCCTGAGCAGAGAAGGCTGGGAAACCCACGGTGGGCCTGGGGGGCCGGAGGAGGGGCCGAGGAAGGCGGCCCTCGGGGCTCTGCCCTCATCACCTGTCATGGAGGGGACCATCCTCTTCCCAGCCCGTGGGACGGTCAGAGAATAAACACTGCCAAGATCCCGACGGGCGCACACACACACACACATACACACACACACACATACACACGCGCACACGCGTGCTCACAGGCACACGCACCCCCACACACCAGACGGTGACACCTGGGTGCACCTGGAGGAAGGAGGCTCCGCCTGGCCCCGTCCTCCTGAGCTGACCTCCCTCCAGGGGACACTCGGGTCCCCAGCTCAAGGAGGACATGCTCCCGGGGTCCTGCCTCTCCAAGGACGTCTGGCTGTGAAACCTGCAGAGTCCCAGTGTCACCGGAGGCCGGGGGCCTGAACTGCGTTTCTGAATGACACCTGTAGGCGCCAGCTGTGGGCCAGGGCGTGGGACAAGCCAGAGCTGCGGTGGTACCTGGGTCCCCGGAAGGACAGCCCGAGGCCCCCGCACCAGGCCTCTCCTGCCACGTGCTGACCAGCGCCCCGCCTCCTGGCCGGGCACCCCCGGGAGGGCCCCTAGCCCGGAGGCCACAGCGCCACCTGCTAGCCCCGGGGAGCTGGCCGGGCCGAGCCTGCGCCTGGCACGGGGCCCATCGTGTGCCCCCCCCCCTGCCCCTCCAGAGCGAGAGGGCGGCCCAAGGTCACCTCCAGGGCGCTCGCGGGGCTCTGGGCATCTGTCTCCGGCGGTGGGCAGCAGGAGAGGGCCGGCCGGGCCTATTGTCTGGGCCGAGAGCCGCCCGCCGCAGGGACGGCCTCATTGTCCTGACGCAATCTGCCAGCCTGCGCCTCCCGCGTCCTCCAGGAGGGGGGGCCACCCCGCAGCCAGGGGGCCCGGGCCGGTGGCCGCCTGTGCTTCGTGGCCAGCGCGTTCTTAAAACCTGGAAACCCAGGTCCGCCTCTCCTGAGCCCCCCGCGTCTCCTGAGCCCCCGTGGCTCCTGCCCACGGTGTCCGGCTTTGAGCAGGCCCCTCGACAGGCCAGAGCTGCCCGGGCGAGGACGCGACTCACTGCCACATGGTGGGGTGCCCCGTCCTCGCCAGCCTCCTCCTGCCTCTCCCAGTCACCCCTGGGCACTGCCCTGTGCTGCTGACGCTGACCCCTCCCGTCAGGTTGAGGGACCACCTTGGGGACAGCAAAAAGCAGTTTCCTTGTCAATTTCAAAAGTTTCACTGTGGGGGGAAAAAATGGCCAGCGTTGCTACCAGGAGCTCCGCAGTGGGGCCGGCCGAGCCGCACTGATAGCAGCCAGACACCCAGGCCAGGCTCGCGGCCCCCGGGACGTGGACCAGGCTGCCAGCTCTCATTTCTGGGCCAGGGTGAGCGGATCCCACTCCCTGCCCCGGAGGTCCCCAGAGTCTCCGCAGCCCTGAGGACCGGAGCCCCCCAGACGAAGGCTGGCTCTACCTGCCAAACCTGGTGGTGGGAATCGCCACTGAACACGGCAGGGGGTCACCGAAGTAAGCTGGCCGATGCAGGAGTTGGCTGGGGGGTCTTCCAGGAGGGGAAGCGGTTCCTATTCGGATCTCAAGAACTAAGAGGCCACCGGTGACCTGCGGGCGCTGTGCTGGTTACAGGTAGAGCCTGAAGGGGGCCACACTGCGCCCTGCCCTGCGCGCCCTGCAGAGGCATCGGGCCCCTCCCACCTTACATCCAGGAGAAGCAGAGGCCCACCAGAGAGGGCCCCATTGTCGCTGGAAGAAGGAGGGAGGGAAGTGAGGACGGAGGGAGGGAGGGGGGAAGTGAGGACGGAGGGAGGAAGTGAGGACGGAGGGAGGAAAGTGAGGAACGGAGGGAGGGAAGAAGTGAGGACGGAGGGAGGAAGTGAGGACGGAGGGAGGAAGTGAGGACGGAGGGAGGGAAGAAGTGAGGACGGAGGGAGGAAGTGAGGAACGGAGGGAGGAAGTGAGGACGGAGGGAGGGTGAACGTGGGAGGATGGAGGAGGAGGGGGAAGTGAGGACGGAGGGGGGAAGTGAGGACGGAGGGAGGGGAAGTGAGGACGGAGGGAGGAAGTGAGGTTGGAGGGGGGAAGTGAGGATGGAGGGAGGAAGTGAGGTTGGAGGGGGGGAAGTGAGGACAGTGGGACGGAGGGGGAAGTGAGGACGGAGGGAGGAAGTGAGGTTGGAGGGGGGAAGTGAGGATGGGACGGGGGGGAAGTGAAGATGGAGGAAGTGAGGACGGAGGGGTGAAGTGAGGACGGAGGGAGGAAGTGAGGACGGAGGGAGGGAAGTGAGGGACGGAGGGAGGAAGTGAGGACGGAGGGGGGAAGTGAGGACGGAGGGGAAGTGAGGACGGAGGAGGGGCCGAAGTGAGGACGGAGGGAGGGAAGTGAGGACGGAGGGAGGAAGTGAGGTTGGAGGGGGGAAGTGAGGATGGAGGGGGGAAGTGAAGATGGAGGAAGTGAGGACGGAGGGAGGAAGTGAGGACGGAGGGGGGAAGTGAGGACGGAGGGGGGAAGTGAGGACGGAGGGGGGAAGTGAGGACGGAGGGAGGATCGGAAAGTGAGGACGGAGGGGGGAAGTGAGGACGGACGGGGGGGAGGGAGGGAATTGAGGCCGTGAGGACGGAGGGGAGGAAGGGGAAGTGAGGACGGAGGGGGCCGAAGTGAGGACGGAGGGAGGAAGTGAGGACGGAGGGAGGGAGGAGTGAGGGAGGGGTGGTGGGCGGAGGGAGGCCGAGTGAGGACGGAGGGAGCGAAGTGAGGTTGGAGGGGGGAGCGTGAGGATGGAGGGAGGAAGTGAGGGGGGGGGTTGGAGGGGGAAAGTGAGGTGGGGTGGAGGGAGGAAGTGAGGATGGAGGAAGTGAGGATGGAGGGGGGGGGAGGAAATGTGCTGGTGGGGGGGGGGGGGGGAGGACGGGGGGGTGGGGGGGGGGGGGGGGGGATGGGGGGTGTCGAGAAGGGAGACGGTAGGGATGGGGAGATGATGGAGGGAAACGAAGCTGGGGTCCCGCTGCCAAGGTCACAGATGGCCCCTGTGCTCCTCTTGGAGGGACAGCCAAGGACAAGCCTCACCCCATCTAAAGCTCAGCTGTAGGACAAGCCACCGTAGCGGCTGGTCACCGTGGTGGCCGGCGTCCCTGACTCCTGCCCCGCGGCCCTCCGAGCACAGAGCGCCCCTTCACCGCCAGCCTCACAGGTCGTCGGCCGCGCTCTGCTGGCCGCCGGCCCAGCGCCTCCCGCCGTCCTGGCCCCGAGCGCCCCGGCCACGCCCGGCGCCGTCCGCTCGGGCTTCACGACCCAGCGCAGAGGCCGGTCCTCGCATCCTTGGGTGGCGATGCCCTTGGGCCGGTCAGAGACTGGCCGGCCATGGGCGTGGGCACAGCCCTGACCAGTGAGGCCCTGGGAGGCTCCGCGTTGGGGCTGCTCCCAGGAGAGGTCTTCCCCGCTCACAGAGTGTGACACACAGGGAGGTGCCCGTCCCCCGGGACTCTGTCCTGTAGGAAGGAGATGCAGGAAGAGGCTGCCGCCATCTTGCAGCCGAGGGTCCCTGCCAGATCCCTGGAGCCCTCTTCCTCCAGAAGCTTGCTGGAGCCCCTTGACCGGCGCCTGTCACCTACAGCCAGGATCACTGGTCATGGTCTCCCGTCAACCCCACGAAGACATATCAGTGTTACCCCAAGTTAATGGGGGAAACCGAGACCGGTGGGGCGGCAGGACCTGCCTCCCTACCTCTGTGAGCCAGCTCAGCTGCCCCTGTGTCCCCTGTCTTCCCTGGGGCCATCTGGTCTGCCAACCAAGTCGCTGTCGATTCAGCTGGACATTGAAGGCGTGACCAAAAGTAACATAAGGCAGCTCAGAAGGCCGCCCGGCGCCGCGGGACAGGGAAGAGGCAGGAGGGACCTGGGGGGATGGAGGGGACACTCTGTACCTTGTGATGGTCAGGGCCTTGTGGCCACATGCGTCTGTCCAGGTCAGCCCAACTGTATCCCTGGGAGGGATGGAGCCACCGCGTGAAGGGAGTCCCCGGTCCACCTGATGAGGAGCGTCCCTGGCTTGGCCGGGGTCCTGGGCCATGATCCAGGAACAGCCCCGAGGCACGCGCACTGTCTGACTGACGAGTCCATCCCTTCCTTGACCCGGGAAGCCAGCAGAAAGCCAAAGCAGTACCGAAACAAACCAAAGCAGAGACTTTCCTTGTCGATCCCAGGCCCCCCAAGAGGTCCTGGGGCCCCAGGACCTCACATACTGGTACCCTGGTGACCAAGAGCACGTCATGCCCTCCTGGGCCCATGCAGCTGGTGGCAGAGGACCTTCTGCAGGAAGGGGAGCCCCGGTCCTCCCAGGGGCTCAGGCCACGGCCAGACCTGGGCAGGGGCCAGGCCCATGGAGGCCACCACACTGTGAGGGACCAGGGCCCACACTCCTGGGTTCTCCATCAGCAGCTGCCGACTAAGAGGCCCAGGGAGGTGGCCCAGGCCTCGGGCTTCAGGGTCTCAAATGCTTACCCTCCCCCTGTGCCCACGGGGCCACCCTGGGCAGGCCAGGCTGTTTGCTCAGCTAGGGCCCCAGAGGTAAAATGGCAGTGGCCACAGCGCCCAACCTACTTGGTTTTGTGACTGTTGGTAGAATAATAGATTGAGCCAGGCACAGGCCGAACACACACCCACGGCCCAGGCAGTAGCTGCTGGCCTCGTTACCACCCTGCCGCTAATACCAGGCTGTGCCCAGGCTGAGCAAGATGCCACCTGTGTGCCCCCAGCCCCGGCCTCCACCGCCAGTCGGGCGTCCACGTGGGGTGGGCAATGGACGCAGAGCCCCAAGGCTCCACGGAGCTTGAAAGCCCCGGTCTCCGAGGCCTCATCCCCGGCCACCCGGGACCCTGACCACTGCTTGCCTCGGGCCTGGAAGCAGGCCTGACACTGGGCAGAGGCCTCGGCAGTCGAAGCCCCTCTGTCAGGCGCACGTTTTCCAAGCACTCAGAGGGTCTGTGAGGTCCGGGGAGGACGGAGGTTACGACTGGCCTAGGCTGACACCCCCTCTGCTCAGAGAGTGTCCGGTTTCCCAGCCAGGGACGCCGTGTGTTTAATTAAGGTCCATAAAAGCGTGGCCGGCGAGCGGGAGGGCCGCTCCGTCCTTCCCAGTCCACGTGGCACGTGTCTCACCTGGAAAAAGTGGTCTATGCAGAAAGAATGTCCCAAATGGGTTCCATATGCCTGCTCCCCCCAAGCTGGGCCTTCCGCAGAGCGGGGCCCGGGCCGGGGTCCCCAGCCCCCTCCTCCCAGACACGACGGCAGCGCTCACCCTCCGGCGGCTGCCGCTGCGTAAACAGAAGACGTCATGGCAAATGACCTGCGGCGGATGCCAAAGACCATTTGATCCAGGGGAAATTGCTCCTGGAGCCAGCTCTGTCCCGGTGAGCCTCAGAGGCCCACAGACGCCCCACTGTGAGGTGAACTGTTCAGCTCCCGGGACCCTGGCCCAGGGCGGCCCCTCAGGCCGACGGCTCACTGTCGGCTACTCTGGCCCCTGGAGGTCCCCAGAGATGCTCGGAGTCTCAGAGATGGAAGGACCAAGGGCATCTGGCCCCGCTCCCCATACGCACTTCACAGACGGGACCGCTGAGCTCCAGAACGGGGCACAACTAGTCCAGGATTGCAGATCCAGCAGCCGTGAAGAGCGACATGGATTCAGGACCCAACTGGAGGGGACAGAAGGGAGGAGGGTTGTTTAATGCCTGCCCCCCACGATGGTGGCTTCCTCCCACTGCTTCCAAATGTCACCCGTCCTCCAAGGGGCCCGCCCAGGTGCCCCCACCCATCACATGACCCTAAGTCCTCCCTCCGCAGCATTATTTTACACATCAATCAATTGCTCATTCACCAGCAAGTGTCTTCATTAGGGCCAATTCCTAGGGGAGCAGGCACATTTGTCTTGCTCACTGTGGTACCTCCATGCCTGGGACAAATGTTGGCACGTATCAAGTGTCGGTTCCTCATTTCTATCTCCACCACCACCACTGTCATTATCTCCACAACTGTCACCATCACCATCACCACCATCACAATGACCACCATCACCACCATCACCATCACCACCATCATCATCACCACCATCACCATGACCACCAGCTTCACCACCATCACCATCACCACCATCATCACCACCACCATCACCACCACCATCACCACCATCATTACCATTATCACCATCACATCATCATAATCACCACCATCACCATAACCACCATCTTCACCACCATCACCACCATCATCATCACCACCATCATCACCACCATCATCACCACTACCATCACCACCATCATATCACCACCATCACCATGACCACCATCTTCACCACCATCACCACCATCACCATCACCACCATCATCACCACCATCACCACCATCACCATCACCACCATCATCACCACCATCATTACCATTATTACCATCACCACCATAATCACCACCATCACCACCATCACCATCACCACCATCATCACCACCATCATTACCATTATTACCATCACCACCATAATCACCACCATCACCACCATCACCATCACCACCATCATCACCACCATCATTACATTATCACCATCACCATCATCATCATTACCATTATCACCACCACCATCACCAACACCATCATCACCACCATCACCAACACCATCACCACCGTCACCACCACCATCATCACCATCACCATCACCACCATCATCACCATCACCATCACCACCAACACCATCACCACCATCATCATCATCACCATCACCACCATCATTACCATTATCACCATCACCATCATCATCATCATCATCATTACCATTTTCACCACCACCATCACCAACACCATCACCAACATCATCACCCCCGTCACCACCATCATCATCACCATCACCATTGTCACTATACCACCATGATAATTGCAGCAGCCATTCACCCAATCAGTACCAACCAGAACATGTTCTACATGGACTTGACCTACTGCATTCTCAGGCCTATAATTTCCTAATTATAATTTCCTAATTGTGCTACTGTCCTGTTTCACAGATGAAGACATTGAGGCCCCAAGGTTTAGAAACTGCCTAGAGTCACCGGCTCGTAAACAGCAGGACTGGGGTATGGTTCCAAAAAACAGTCCCCAGACTGGCAGCAGAGCAGCCTTCTGGAGAGTGTGGGCTGCCCTCTGTCCTCGTGCTACAGTTCATCTCAAGGCACCTGGGACAGTGACCACGTCCACTCCTGGACAGAGGAAGAGACTTGCCCAAGTTGCATGGCTTCCCTTGGCCACACACCCCACGAGGACAATCCAACTCCTGTGGCCTCAGAGCAAAGCAGCGTCACCTGCCCTGCTTGGCTCAGGCCAGGCCTGCTGACCACTGGCCTCCTGCTGCCCCTCTGCTCCAGTCCTTCCCTTGTCCTCAGTCTCCCTAGCACACACTTGACCCTGTCCCCATGTTCTGAGGTCTGGCTCCAGCCCGGCTGACCCCTGGTCACAGCTCTGGAGTGAGAGCCCCACGGCTTGGCAGATGGCCCTGTGGGGCTCCAGGGTGCCTGTCCCCATGGCCGTCCACTCCTCCTCCCACCCACACCCACCACCCATCTGCTCACACCCACCTCTCCGGGCTCAGGGATCTCCCGCAGGACCCCAAGACTGGGGGGACTCCAGCCCCGTCCCTCGGGGACTGCGAGGGCAGAATGCAGGGGGGGCGTGTCGGGGCGAGGACCCTCGGCCTGCGCCTGGAGACTGGACGGAGCTGACCCGCGTCTCGTCCTCTGGGCTGCCGACGCCTCCACCCAGCGCCTGGCTGAGCCTGGGGACCTGCCCAGCTCCGGGGGGCACTCCCCAGGCCGAGGGGCTCCGAGGAGCCCTCCAGTTCCAGTATTTGGAACCAACTCCAGGGAAGGTGTGCGGCCTGCTGAGAGCAGGGCCTTTCTTCAGGGCTTCCGGGCAGCCGGCCAGCTTCTCCTCCACGTAAACGCCCCATGTGGTGGGCTGGGGGCCCCTGAGTGGGCAGAGATGGCCCTGCCACCACCACCTCCTGCTCACAGGGAGGGACACACCTGGGATGGGAGGGACGGAAGCACCCCCGGGGTAGATTTCATCCCCCCCAGGGCTTCAGGTGAGGGACACTCAGTGGATACCTGGGGTTGAAGAGGAGGAGGGACAATGGCCAGGGAAGGGACAGGGCAGTGCACCCCTGCATCCCAGAGGCACCTGGCCCAAGACCAAGGGTGTCCCTGAGCCACAGCTGGCCTTGGACAGTGCTGGGTCCACAGAGCCCTCCAAGGACATGGGCACAACTGCAGGCTCACAGCGCCCCACAGTGCAAAGCACTCTGGGAACACCGTGGGTCCCCGAGGGCCTCTCGAGGACTCAGAGACCAGGTGTCACAAGAGGGGACACAGGTTCAGGGGAGTCAGCCAGTGGACCAGGGCCTGGGGCTGGCAGGACGGGGCGGCTCTGCACCCGGGAGGGCCAGCCCGCACGCCCTCGCTGGCCACCTGCACTGGGCTGCGGTCAGCAGGGGAGCCCAGGAGGCACAGAGCCCACGTGCCCATGACCAGGGTCAAGGGCCCTCGCACACGCATGCGGAGCAAGGACAAGCCAGTGCCCGGAGCAGGGACAGGGAGCAGGCAGCGGGCGGCCCCAACGGCTCCCCTATCCGGAGGCCTGGCCACCAAGCTGGGCCACTTGCTGAGGGGACTGGTCAGGCTGGGGCTGCCAGCCGGAAGTGGCTATCTCAGCCTGCGATCTGAGTTACAGACGGGCCTTTTCCCACCCCGAGACACAGGAAACACATCCGAGGTCAGGAGAAGTGTCCGCAGCACCCCACGGGAGCAGGGCTGGTATTTATAGGCCGGGGTCTCTTATCAGCCGCTCTATCAAAGGCCGCCGAGCTGGCCGGGCTGACCCCCCGGGCTATTTCAGTGCGCCATTCCTCAGAGACACGTCTAACTCTAATTCAAGGTGACAGCAACGCTATTTCATGTCAGGCCCAGAGAGACAGCTTCCTGTTTTGCAAAGGATCTGTGCCTGATTTCAAGGCAAATTAAAGACGACTCGAAAATGTCACCCCCGCTCAAGGCCAAGGGCACGTCCACGCTCAGCCTGGGACTGCACTGCCAAGGCCACACAGCCGGGGCAGCAGCTGCTGGGAGGGCCCGTCAGCATGGGGACCCGGCAGCAGTGGGCCCCACTCGCCCCAGCCGGCCACGGAAGCCCTGTGCCGGCCCACTGAGTCACTGGCTCTCTGTCCTTCAGTCCCTTGGGTCCCCCCAGCAGCTTCTCCGGGCCGCAGTTTGAAGTTTCGGATCTGCGCCCTGGCCGCCCCCGTCCCGACAGCCCCGGCCTCCTCACCCTCCCACCCCCCGCAGCCCTGAGCCCACCCTGGTCTCAACACCAGCGGCTCCGCCGGGCGCCTGCAGGGACATCACCCTCACCCCCTTCCTGAGGGACAACTGCCTGCGGGCCCTCGCCCTGCGCCCGGTGGCCGTGTTCCCACCACAGCCCGCAGCGGGCCTGCCGAACGCTCCCCGTCTTAGAGCCAGCCGGGAGACCCAGGCGTGGGGACGGAGGGGAGGAAGGGCGAGCCGGGGTCCACGTGCAGCCTCTGCCCACTCCGGAGCCCGGGATGCTCCCGAGGAGGGTCACAGCCGTGTGGCCACCTGAGCCCTGGAGGGACGGTGCCACCTCCGGCCCAGCCGAGCATTGCGCCCTCATCACAGTCGCTCCCCACGCAGGGGCGGACACAGGGGCCAGTTCCAGTGGTGACAAGTCAACTCGTCAAGGTCACTGAGGGCCATCAGCTCAGCACGGCCCTGGGGACCCGATGGCTTCCCTCCTCCTCCCCGCCGAGAGGTGCCGTGCGGCGGACCTGCTCTCTCCCTCTGTCTTCGCAGATGAGGAAACTGAGGCTCAACAGGACAGCACCCCCCAGTGTCCCCCCCCGGCTGGTCGGGGGTCGCCGAGAGCCGGCCGGGGCGGGCAGTGTCCAAGGGAGCGACTCTGCACAGCCCACCCCAGCCAGTGTCCCCATTTGTCTTCTGTTAAACTGTGCTTTGCAAAAGGCTCCACTCGGAGACAGTCTCTATGATAAATTGACGTCACTTGTCTTGTTCACACTGCACACTGCCGTGGGGACACGGGGTCTGCGTGAAGCGGTTTTCTGGGCCCTCCTGCAAGGCCAGCACATGCCTGACTTCTCATGCAAATAGCCCCACCCCTCCGCCTGCCCCAGCACAGGCCGGGAGGATGGTCCCCTCCCAGGAGGCCACTGTCATCCAGGGACTGACATCCCCCCCGTCCCTCCCGGAGGGCCACTCCCTGGCCAGGCTCAGGGCAGCTGGAGCTACGGGCACTGCCAGCCGCCGCGTCTGCCTCTGGGCCTCTATCCCTGCCCTGCCTTCCTTCTGCCTGTCCAGGCAGGGGCTTTGCAGCTGGCCTTGGGGTCTTGAATCAAGTCCCCGTGGGGCGAGGGGCAAGCGGGCCTCTCTCCTGACACCGGCTCCCAGCTGCCCCGAGTCCAAGCTTGGACCCCCGCCTCCTCTCACCAGCCAGTGCTGGCCAGGAAGGCCGTGGGCACCAGAGGCAAGGGGCCCCCTGGACAGCGCCACCAGGCCTTGGCGAGTGCCCGTGGTGGCTCCAAAGGCTCAGGTTAACTCGCAGCCCCCTGAGTCACCGCCTCCCTTTACAGAGGGGACCTCAGGCACGGGGGTCACGCAGCCCAGGGTCACCCAAGTAATGAGTGAGGGCTCCACAGCTGATCGGCCCTGCGGCCCCGACAGCCTCCCCAGGTGGGAAAGGCAGGGTGTCCCCAGGGAGGCAGGAAAGCCAGAGAGAAAGCGAGCGGTGGGGGCGAAGGCTGGTCCGCCAAGGGCACTCGCCCACCCCGCTGCGTTGCTCTGTGACACCTGGGTCCCGTCCCCGTCCTGCAAGCCACAGAGAGGGAAGGAAGCCCAGGCCCCAGCCCTGCGGGGTGGCGCCCTCCTGGGGCCTGTCTCTTGAGCCCCCCTTGCACACAGTCTTGACGATGACGATGACAGTGACCTCGATGGGGACAATGGCGCAGCCATCAGGTGGCTAGCACCTGGCTGGACCGTGCTCTCTCATGGCCCGGGACCTCTCCTCTGCAGCCTGGCCCTCTCGATCTCCTTTGCTGCTCTGACGAGGTGCCCTAAACTTGGTGGCTCAAAATAGCACGGTCCCCGTGGTCAGAACGGCCTCACGGGCTGGAGTCCGGGCGCTGGCGGGCCGAGCCCCTGGAGCCCGGGGCACCCAGCTGCAGGTGGACGGCCGTGGTCAAAGCCGGGGCGTCGCACCTCAGGGCCCCGCTGCTGGGGCCCTCCACCTCTGACGCCTCTCCCACCCCACCCCCTTTTCAGGACCCTCGTGACGACACAGGGCCGCTGGACAACCCGCTGCCATCCTCTTGGTCACGGTCAGCTCGTTCACAGCCTTGATTCTGCCCACGACACTAGGTCCCCTCTCCTGGGACGGGGACGGGCCACGGAGGCAGCCCTTCTCCGCAGGCATGCCGGGGACGGCCGAGTGCTTTCCTGCCTGGTGGCACTGGACGCCCCCTGCTTCCTCCCTGGCCTCCAGGACACCACCCTCTCCTGTTGGCCCCGGCTGCCCCCACCCTGCTGTCCCACTCCTGTTCCTGTCCCCACTTCCTCTTTCCCCCCCGCCAGGTGGTGACCCTGACAACTGGGGGCCTCTTCCCTCCCACCAGAGTGCCCCCATCTCTGCGTTGGCGACACCCACCACCCACGGTGGCTTCTGTCCAGACACACCTGAGTGGCCGCCTGCCCTCTCAGCAGCGGGAGGTTCAGGCGGCGTCTGCCTCCCGCGGGCTGCTGTGACGAGTAGCACGACCCAAGCTCATCCTCTCTCCGTTCCGAGACCAGACGTCTTAAAGGGAGGGGTGGGCAGGGCCACGCTCCTCTGGAGAGGGACTCCCGAGAAGGCCCTTCCTGCCCTCCCCCCCTCACGGTGGCCTCACATGGCCTCAGCTCTGACTCTGCCTCCGTCCGCGCATGGTGGCCTCCTCGTCCCTCCTCCTCTCACGAGGGCGGGTGACCCAGGGCCGACTCATCCCAAGCTCCTCCCCTAAATGGACCCGCCAGGACCCGGTTCCCAGACAGCCCGGAGGCCACAGGGCAGGGCAGCCCCCGCCGACCTGGGCCACACTTCGGTGGCAGCTCTGCGCTGCTCCCGACAGTGACGGAGACGGACGGGCACTGTCCGCGGTCCAGTCTGTCCTGCTCCCGGGAGGAGCAGGTGAGGGACCAGGAGGGCCAGGCCCAGGACCCAGGGCGTCCCTTCACCAGGGATCTGAACCGTGGACACAGAGGAAGCCCCAGCTGGACATTCCCTGATGTCCGTGGATTCCCATCTGTTCTAGAACTGCCCGGAACGGGGACTCCAGGCACAGCCCCGCCTCTCCTGGCCTCGTGGGTCAGGGGTTCCGACGGGCACCGGGGACACACCATTTCTGCTACAGCGTGGCTCAGAGGCCAGGGCAGGACTGCCTGGACGCCAGCTCACCTCGTGTCTGCTGGCAGCTGCTGGCCCTGGGCTCCTGCTGGGGCCACCGGCCAGAGCACGGGAGGCCTGTCCACGTGGCCTGGCCTTCCTCCCAACATGGAGGGTGAGGGCCAGGAGGGAAAAGGCCGGACACAGCAGCCTTTTTGGACCTTGCCTTGGGGTGGCATGCTCTGTCCGAGGACGGGTCAGACGGGCTGCTATCCACGGGAGGGCGTGGCCTCAGGTGGGGAGCGGAGCGGGGGGGAGGAGACCCTGCTGTCGATGCCCTGGTCCCCGGGAGCCGTCCGTGCCAGGCAGGACTGGAGTCCGCCCCTCCCAGGTGGTGCCAGGCCTCCCCCACGGCCCTCCAGGCCTCGCGGGTCAGGCGCTGGTCCTGGCTCCCTGCGCAGCTGCCCGGGCCCGAGGGCTTTGATAAATGGAGAGATTGCTGCTAATTCCCGGGTGCTGTCAGGGAAGGACGCCCAGCCCCACCGACGGGACCACTGGCCTTATCGTGTGGTCCCTCCACAAATTACCAAAGGCAGGTTACGTCAGCCCCTCCGAGGGGCTGCAGGGGGGCTGCTCATCCTAATGGATTTGCCCAAGTGGAGATAAAGGGCCTGCTGCGTCCGCCGTAGTGAGTGATTCATTTCACAGATAGATTCGAGGCCAGCGGCGGGGGCTGGGGCCTGGCTAGCCACTGGGAGACAGCTGGTTTTCCCAAGACACAGCCTTCTAGACTATTCCACACAGAAAGGCAGGCAGGAATGGCGTCCCTGGGGATGCCAAAGTCACTAGAAAAGGACCCAAAGGTCTGAGTTCAAAACCCAACCCTCTCTGCCTAGAAACTGTGCCGCCGTGACAGAATTGCTTGACCACCCTGGTCCTCACCACTCCCGTCTGTAAAATGGGCTGGTTGTCACAACCACCTTCCGACACTGCCAAGAGATGAAATGTGGTCCACTTGGAAGCGCACGGGGGAGAATTAATACAGGGTGTGCCACTTTGTGACCACCAGGAAGATCTGGAGCCCGAGCCTGCGTTTGAACCCGTGTGTCTGGGAAGCTCAGGCAAGCGAGTTCTCTGTCCTGCCCAGCCGTCCCGGTCGCTGTCCACCCGGCCCGGCCGGTGTCCACCAGGCCCAGCCGACTATGGAAGCGAAGGGGGAGGGAGGGGGCTGTGAAATGTGATGCCAGAGTCAGGGACGGGCCCAGGAGGGTTGGACCCGAGTGTGGTGGGTGCGGAGGTGAGGAGGACAGGGTCCCGTCCCCAGGAGGGTGACGCCACCCGTGCGGGCCGAAGGTGAGCGTGCTGGGTGGGGTCTGCGCGCCACTCCAGGAAGGCAGGGACTGCGGGGTGGGGGCCGTGGGGTGGGGCGCGGAGGAGGCCAACCCGGGGCTGAGCGGCCGTTGAGAGGAGGACAGAGGTGCAGATACAGCACCGTGTGCCAGCACGGGTGTCGTCGGGACAGGGGGGGACGTCACACACGCCACGCCAGGCGAGGCTCACACAGCACAAAACACCCAGCCTGGAGGGGCGTCGGCTCCCACTCCGCGCTGCCCCGCCCACTGCAGAAACAGGCTCCTGGGCTCCAGCTGGTGCGGGGGTCATGAGCACCTTGACAAGAGCCACCGCCATGTCTGTCCTGCAGAGAGAATAAAGAGAAAGACGGCTCTACAGCCAGGCGCGGCGGCGCACCCTGTCATCCCAGCACTCGGGAGGCTGAGGCAGGAGGATCGCGGGTTCCAAGCCAGCCTCAGCAGTGGCGAGGCACTTAGCAACTCAGTGAGACCCTGTCTCTAATAAAATACAAAAGAGGGCTGGGGGTGTGGCCCAGTGGTCGAGTGCCCCTGAGTTCAATCCTCAGGACCAAAAAAAAAAAGAAACAAATAGAAGGATGGTTCGATCTCCCTGCAGAAGGGCCGGCGACACCGGTTCTGAGGAGCGAGCAGAGTCTCCCTCCAGGTCTTGACTCTGGGTTTTAGTTTCTGTTATGATTCAGAAACTAAACTGATTCAAGAGAGGGCTTTGCGCAGTCAGACTCCGCCAGGCTCCCTCTTTTCTTCCTTCGGCGTCTACGAGGAGGCTCCTCGCCAATGTGATTGATTCTGGAGTCGTGAACTGTTGCTGCCTGAAGCGATGGCCGCTTGGAGCAACGAAGCCGCGGGAAGAAGTTCAGAGGCAAACTGGAGACAAACAGCTTTTTATTCTGATAACTTTTCTCTCTGGCTCTAACAACGACTAACACGCGCCGCACACACACCACCAAAAAATGATGCCAACCCGATCAGTAATCTCGGTCAAGTCACTCGAGATCCCGGGCCAAGTCCTGCGAGATCCCAGGCCAAGTCCCGTGAGACTACGGAAGGCGACAATGCCCAAATCTCCATGGCCCATAGTCAACCACAATTTAAGCCATCTCTCCCCAGACAGGGCTCCTGCAGTGAACGATTCCCAAGACACACACAGAGCCGTGTGACACTGAGGCCGGGGCAAGAGCAGCCAGGAGCACACAGCCCCGCGCACAGCACCAGGACCCGGTCACCCCGTCTCCACGGGCACGCCGGTCACCATGTTGTAGGGGGTCCTCCCTGCCTGGGGTGACTCTGGGACCCCACTGTCTGGAACCCCCACGGGGCCACCGCAGGGCAGCTCCCTGGCTCAGCCGTCACCGGCTGTTCAGACTGTGGCGCTCCTGGGCGTGAGCTGGGCACACCCAGGAGCCCTCCTAAGTCTCCTCCCACCCTGGTCCCCATAAGAAGGAAGAACGCGATGGCCTGTGCTGGCCATCAGGCCCCCGTCACCCAGCACCGCCCGACTCCCTCCGCCTCCGCCCGATGCAGGACTCTCCGACGGGGCAGGCGTGACGTGTGCTCCTCCCAAAGCCTCCTCCCCGTCCGGGTCTGGGCTCCCTTCCTGGGCGCGGCGTGCACTCGGATGCCCGTGGAGGTGTGGGGCAGCGGTGGCCAGCCCCGGGCCGCGGGGAGAAACCCCCACGTGCCACGGCGAGCAGATGGCCCTGCCAGGTGCCCGGTAGGACATCACTTTCCACCCAGCTTACGTGAGGGTCCTTGGGACGGGGCCCGGGCAAGGTGAGGACCGTCCGTGTGTCCTAGTGAGAACAGATCTCCCAGCAGCCACCTGCACCCAGGGCCCACAGCAGCTCAGAACCCCACAGGACGTCCCTCCGTCAACACCACAGGCTCTCCAGCAGGTCCCCTCCCCAGCCAGGGACATGGGAGAGCAGCCAGAGTGGACCCAGTACCATTCAGACCTTCCACTCCCGCACAGAGAGAAACAGCGGCGTGGGGGAAGGAGAGGCCCCCTCCCAGCCCGCTCAGAGGGCCTGGGCAGTGCCAGCGGGACCCCCGCCCGCCCGGCGTTTCCCAGGGGCCACCCTCCCGACACAGCGTCATTGGAAACAGGAGAGACCCACGGAAAGCCCCGTCCATTGCTAGACTCAGGCCAAGGCCCCCTTTGCAAAAGTCACAGATTCTTCCTCGAGCAAGAAATTGAGACAAGAACAAAAGGAAAACCTGACTCTGGGCAGGCCCCGACCAGCGAGGCCCTACTGAGCGCCAGCTCGGCCCCTGCCCCAGGGCCTCCTGCCCTGGTGCTTCCGGGAGGCCTGTCCCCTCCCTCTGCCACGCTGGGTCTGCCAGCATGTGGCGTGGTGACCGTGATGCTTCAGAACCAAGGCCAAAAAGAAAAGTCTGTGTTCACCTGGCCCCTCCCCCAAGCCACGGTCTGGCTGGCGTCCCTCTGGGTCCAGGGGGTCCTGCCCAGCGGCCGAGGCCTCTTTGTGACCAATAGTTCATCTGGTACATCCGGGCTCCTCGCAGACGCAGAGGTGAGGCCACTCTCAGCAGAACCGGCACCGGTTGGGAACCCAGGAAGGTGAGAGGTGGTCACCTCCCCAGCATCCGCCCCCAAGGGCAATGTCCAGCCGCGTCCTGAGGCTGCGAGGACTCGGGATTTTGTCTCCAGGACATAGCAGCCTGAGGCACCACTGGCGATCCCGGAGACAATGCACCGGTGACAGAGGGGCCTGCGTACCCCAGGGTCCTCCGCGACAGAGGCAGCTCTGGAAACCATCAGAAAACATTAAAGGAGCAAAATGCGTTTTGGCGCCGGCCGCGCGTTTGGGGGAGTGACCCGCGCTGTCCAGAGTCGCAGCAGATAAGCCTCGGCTCATTGAATTAGGCGCAGGGAGAGGGACGGGCGCCGGCAGGCGTGGAAGGGCCCGTCCCTCAGCAGAGCCTGCGCGCTGTTAGAGGGGGACAGGCAGCGGGAGGCCCCGGGTGTCCTGGAGGGGCAGATAACGGGAGGTGGGCCGCAGAGGCACGAGCTCACCAGAAGATCCCCACCAAGGCCAAGTGCCACCCGTCAGCGCACTAAACGAAGATTGAAAGGCCACCGGACCCAGCTGATGACGCCACGTGTCCCCCCGCCTCCCCCGGTGACGGGAGGCGCCGCTGATAGCGCGGTGCCCGCGGCTGTCCCCCAGCAGCGATCCCCACCAAGGCCCCCAGCCTGCTCTTCGGTGTCGCAGGGGCCACGGGCCCAGCTCACTGAGAACCGGACCCCAGTGACCGAGGAGCAGGCCACGGTGTGGGACGGGGACTCCCAGCTGGAGGGTGCTGCCGGCCAGCGGGGCCTGTGGCCTTTGACGGAGCTGAAGGGCGAGCAGAGAGCTTCCGGGTGGGCTCCAGGGCACCCGTGACTTTGGGGTGTCCATGATGGAGTTTTGGGAGAAGGTTGGTGGCTTTCACCTGGGCCGGTGAGCCCAGGGAAGTCCGACCGTGCCGCTGCTCTGCGACCATCGAGGGAAGGCTCTGGGGACATGTCACAGCCCATGACAGCGAGACCCCATGTAGCGGGGGAGGGGCACGGGTGGGACGTGGCAGGGTCACCCTCAGAGAGGAAGAAGACTGAACGACAGGGTGACGGAAGGGACCCCGTAGGTGGGGGCTGTCATCCAGCCTTACATCACTGTCACCAAGACGCCCGGCGAGAGCCACCTGGGGGAGGGAGACCCACCTGGGCTCACGGAGGAGGCCAGTCCTGTCTGCGGTGCCACCTCCCTGCGCCCAGGGTGTGGCGGGCACCGTGGCAGAGGGTATGGTGGGAGAGCCGGGGGCAGGAGGGGCAGGAGCGTCCACAGGGAAGATGTGCCCCCAGGGCGGGCCCCAGTGACCACCCTCCTCCAGCCGCTCCCACCCCGCCCACAGTGCCCCCCGGGTGGTCCATTCAGACTAGGACGGGCCACCTGGGGTGCAGCTGCCACAGTCCTATAATCTGGCCTCTGAACACTCCCACGCCGACCCAGGAGCGGTCAGGGGACGCCCCGTGTCCCACACCAGCGGGGGACGGGAGCGTCTGGCTTGGAGAAGAAGCAGGCCCCTCGAGCCCAGTGACCCCTGTCCACCTGCCACCGTGCACGAAGGCCAAATGCCCCTACGACGTCACACCCTTGGCCACTGGACCCTAACCACCTCCCAGAAGCCCTCGATTACATGAGTTTAGGGGACAGAGCTTGGCGATGAGGGGTGGGACACTCCTAAATGTCCCCACTGTGCTTCTTCTCAAGGACTAGAGGACGTGTTTCTTACACAGCCACAGAACAACCACAGGATCCAGGAATCCCCTGCTGGGACAGCATCAGGACCTGCAGGATGTCCTGCTCAGATCTCCCCAGTTGTCCCCGGTGATGTTCCTAGGGACATTTTGTTCCAAGATGAGACCAGTCGTCGCCGCGGGCGGCACCCTGCCCTCGAGCTTCCTGTGTCCTCGGGGGCCGCAGAGCTCGAGGAGGCCTGGTGACGTGTCTGGGCTCATCCCTCCACCGGGGCCTGTCCCCCCGTTCCTCGTGATCTGACTTGGGGGCGTGTCCCAGCCAGAGGCCAGTGACATCAGCTGGGCCCGGTGCTGGTGACGCTTTGCCAGGGGCCAGGGAGGCGTTTCCCACGTGAGGTCCCCTTCTCCCTGTGCACCGCCATCACCTGCTGCAGGACACCGCAAGGCCACGAAGCCTTCACCCTGGGGCCGACTGCCCGCGACGTCCAGGCCACCACCAGGGCACGAGCGAGACGTGGACCTGGCACACGGTGGAGAGGCTGACCTGGCTTCAGCCCCGAGCAGGCCTCCCGCCACCCCAGCCTCCAAGGCAGCGCCATGTCAGCGGGGCCTGGGGACAAGGGACATGAGGGGCCATGAGGGGCTGGGAGGGCATTTCTTCAGAATGTGTTTAGGACGTTTCCAGAAGAGACTGGAGACCTGTCCCCCTCGTGGGCAGCTCTGCCAACAGCCAGCCCAGAGAGCAAAGGAGAGAGCAGATCTCCGCTGCCCACCGCGGAGAGCAGGACGCGGCTCCTGCCCTTGGACGCCACGTCCAGGCCCTCTGGCCGCGGGGCTCCAGGACTTACCCCTGGCCTCCCGGGTTCTCGGGCTTCAGCCTGGGCTGGAGTCACCCCCTCCGCTTCCCCCGGAGCCTTTGGGCTTGGCCCGAGCCACACAGCACCGCTCGAGGTCTCCTGCCCACAGGTGGCCTCCAGGGACTCTCCGACGACCACAGTGGCACAGGCCACCTCCCGGGGCAAAGCCCTTGGTCCATACGTCCACCACCTCCTCCCTCTGAGCCCCTGTCACACAGGCACTGATGTCCACTGGTCCTGCCTCTCTGGAGACCAGGACGGACGCGGGGACAGGAAGGTGGTTCTGCCAGGCCGTGAGGAGCTTCTTGGTGAGGTCTCCGACCGCCCTCGGCCTCTCGGCGGCAGCCTTCTCCCAGAGACCTGTGTCCTGTGAGCACGCTGCAGGGTCAGGCCGCCCTCACCAGGGCCTCAGGACCCCCTAGCCGGTGGCGTCTCCCTGTCCACGAGGCCAGCGCCCACACAGGGGCCTCCTGGAGCCTGCAGGACGCCCCAAGTCCTCACGCAGGACGGGGTGCTGACAGTGAGGGAGAGGGACGGAGGCCTGCTTTCCGTTCCCAAATCCGGGTGGTGGTTCCCCCAGAGCCCGCTTCTGAGGACCCACGGGTGCCCCGGGGGCTGTGTGGTGGCCCCAGTGCCGGGGCCAGGCTCTGCAGACGCTCCCGTGAGGAGACCACAGGCAGGGCTGGGCTCCGGCCCCCGCCAGGCCTCCACCAGGACACTCGGAGGACCGGGCCGGTGTCACGGCTCTGCCCATGTCTGCAGCTTCTCACGAGGACGAGGACCACAGGCCCACAGCCCCGCGCCGGCTCGGGCGTCCAGCCAGGAGAGCCGGCCACCACCCAGCACTGGGCCCTGCCCTGGGCCCCGGAGCAGGCGGCACTCCCGGGACCTGCACAGCCTCCCGGTCCTACAGAGCCAGCTGGTGTCCAGGGCGGGCAGGCCGCGGGCGCGGGCAGGAGGGCAGGCCCTGTGGCCTCTCCTGCCCGGCTGGACCCCCGTGCGGGTCCCTGTCTGAGCGCTCGCGGCAGAGGCAGAGACGCCGCTCACCGACATCTGCCAGCCCGACCCCGGCCGGGCTTGGGTTTCCACAGGGAGGTGCTGGGAGAGGGGCCGCAGCAGAAGGTGGGTCTGCTCCCACACGGGGTGACCGCTCCCCACGGGGTCGGGTGTCTGAGCACAGGTGGCGAGGCTGCAGAGGCTGGGAGGCTGCGCCTGGGTTCACGGCTCTCGGCAGGCAGCGCCCACCTCCCCTCCTCCTCCTTCCTCCCTCCTCCTCCTCCTCCCTCCTCCCTCCTCCCTCCTCCCTCCTCCTCCCTCCTCCCCTCCTCCTCCCCCCACCCTCCTCCCTCCTCCATCACCTCCTCCCTCCTCCCTCCCCCACCTCCTCCCCTCCTTCCTCCCTCCTCCCTCACCTCCTCCCTCCTCCCTCCCCCATCTCCTCCCTCCTCCCTCCCCTCCTCCCTCCTCCCTCCCCCATCTCCTCCCTCCCCCTCTCCCTCCCCCACCTCCTCCCCTCCTTCCTCCCCCCCTCCCTCCTCCCTCCCCCACCTCCTCCCCTCCTCCCTCCCCCATCTCCTCCCTCCTCCCTCCCCATCTCCTCCTCCTCCCTCCCCCACCTCCTCCCTCCTCCCCTCCCCCATCTCCTCCCTCCTCCCTCCCCTCCTCCCTCCTCCCTCCCTCACCTCCTCCCTCCTCCCTCCCCCTCTCCCTCCCCCACCTCCTCCCCTCCTTCCTCCCTCCTCCCTCCTCCCCTCTTCCCTATTCTCCCTTCTCCCCACGCTCCCCCGTCCCTCTGTCCCTCCCTGGTGGCCCTCAGGCTGCAGACCTGGGCTGTACCAACTGGACTTTAATGCTCAGGGGACTTCGCTCCTGTCCACAGGCAGCTCAGGGACCAGAGCAAAAGGTAAGGGGCCCGCGACAGCTGCAGAGGGGACTGAGGTGTGGGCTGTCACCCACCTGGCCTGGGCCCTGCCAGGCTTCCTGGAGGAAGCGACCTGTCCCCAGCCTCCAGTGTCAGGGTGCAGTGCAGGGCTGGTCAGGACACCAGGACCACCTGGGGTGCCCTGCCTCCACACCAAACGGTGACGGGAGGAGACCCGCCGCGTCCTGGGCTCCTCTGGAGGTCCTGCCCTGCCTGTGCTGTGGGATGGGCCAGGCACCTCTGGCGAACCCAGCACTGCCACCCGGGGCCAGCACCCACCCGGGGCCAGCGCCCACCCAGGGCCAGCGCCCACCCAGCACCCACCTGGGGCCAGCGCCCACCCGGGGCCAGCACCCACCCAGGGCCAGCGCCCCACCCGGGGCCAGCGCCCACCCAGCACCCACCCAGGGCCAGCGCCCACCCAGCACCCACCCAGGGCCAGCGCCCACCCTGGGCCAGCACCCACCCAGGGCCAGCGCCCACCCGGGGCCAGCGCCCACCCTGGGCCAGCACCCACCCGGGGCCAGCACCCACCCTGGGCCAGCACCCACCCGGGGCCAGCGCCCACGCCCACCCGGGGCCAGCCATCCACCCGGGGCCAGCGCCCACCCTGGGCCAGCAACTACCCAGGGCCAGCGCCCAACCCGGGGCCAGCACCCACCGAGGGCCAGCGCCCACCCAGCACCCACCCGGGGCCAGCGCCCACCCTGGGCCAGCACCCACCTGGGGCCAGCGCCCACCTGGGGCCAGCATCCACCCTGGGCCAGCGCCCACCTGGGGCCAGCATCCACCCGGGGCCAGCACCCACCCCACCTGGGGCCAGCGCCCACCCGGGGCCAGCGCCCCACCCGGGGGCCAGCACATCCACCCTGGGCCAGCGCCCACCCACCCGGGGCCAGCATCCACCCGGGGGCCAGCAATCCACCCGGGGCCAGCATCCACCCGGGGCCAGCACCCACCCGGGGCCAGCGCCCACCCGGGGCCAGCACCCACCTGGGGCCCAGCGCCCACCCGGGCAGCCGTCCACAGCCCTGGTGCACACGCCCAGCGGGAGCCCTCCAGCCGGAGGCCACGGCAGCCGGGCTCAAGCTGTCCAAGCCTGGCAGCAGCCCCGACGCCCGCCCACAGGCAGGGACGGCCGACCAGACGCCCCCAGGGGAGCCCTGGCCACCGTGAGACAGACCGCGGCTCTCACAGAACAGGGCGCTCCGGCATCTGAGAGAAGCAGCAGGCCCCGGGAGAAGCCCCCCGCAGCTGGCCCAGCAGCAGCCGGTTCACCAGGCAGCAGAGACCAGGGTGGTGGTCACCTGGGGGGAGGAAGGCGGTGGTCACGGCGGGTCCCCCTGACGGAGGTTCTAGAAAGTTCCATACCTGGCCTCCCATCTGAGGGTCGCGTGGATTTCTGAGCGGAGGCTGGGTGGTGTGTGAACCACCCTCTGCTTTAAAAAACACATTAGGAGCAAAGGTTTCTCCACAGGGTGGAGGAGCCCTGGCCACGAGTCCAGTGGTCTCAGAGTGGACGCCAGAGTAAGGACGCGGGGCGCTGGAGGGCAGGGGCGGCTCAGAGGGCGGGACTCGGCAGACGCTGGAGGACTCCGGGGGCGGGCGCCAGGGGCCGAGGGGCAGGCGCCAGGGGCCAAGGGGCAGGCGCCGGGAGCCCTCCCCTCGCCGCTGCCCCTGAGGTCAAGGGGAGGCCAAGAGTCCCTTCTGCGCTCCACGCCTGGCGGGCCTCTGTCCCCTCACAGGCCTGGGAACCCAGGGCATCACCTTGCGAATCCCACAGTGCCCGGCGTCGGTCAACTCCCCGCTGGACACACCAGCACGCGGCCTGCAGAGGAAGGTCCCCCCAGGGGGGTGGCCGCTGAGCTGTTGCCCAGATGCTGGCACGGGAGGGGACTGGGAAGACCCCCCTGCAGCCAGGGTCAGAAGAGGGCAGCGGCAGGTGGAGGGAGAGGAACAGGAGCCCCGGGGCAGGGGCACGGCGGGCCTCGTTCCCACAGCAGTCCCCTCCTGAGCCTCGGGACTTGGTGGCAGAGACTGCCTCAAGAGCACTGGGCCGACAGGTTTCAAGGGCCACTGGTGCCCACAGCCCCCTTCCCAACACCCACCATGGAGATCCCGCACCCCTCCTTGGAAGACTGGGAACTGACTGTCTGGAGAAGGTCAGACAGAAGGTTTCTAGCCCGGGTGATGCCCAGGGGGACCTTGCGAAAATTAAAAATGGCGTTTAGTGACCCCGTCCCGTCCATCCCACTGCCCAGTCCCCGCCCAGCTCCAGGACACCGGCAGCCAGACCTCCGCTCCAGGTGGGAGGCAGAGCCTCCTGCGAGCCCTGATTCAACCTGAGGAGAGGCTGAAGGAGACACTGGAGGATGTGGGCACCGGGGGTCCCAGGAACCCCGGGGACATTCTACAATGCAGGGTACGGTGGTCAGGCACCAGCCTTGAACCTCCAGTGAGCTGCCTAGTGCTCTGGCAGTCAGGAGCTGATGGCCAAGGACCACCAGACACTGCAAAACAGCCTCTAACAGGGAAAGTGGAGACCAAAGCAGCCAGTAGGGACACGCAGCTGGGAGGGACAGACTTTCCAGGAGAAGGAAAAGAAGGACTGTAGCAGCACGCTGCCTCAATGTCTCCAGAGACGTCACGCCCAACAAGAACAGGGTCCTATCTGAAGGCAAAGCATCACACCGGGGACAGCCGTGCAGCCAAAAGGTTTATTCAACAGCCTTTGTGTTGCTGGTAGCAAAAACCGAGAAGAGGTGCTCTGGTCAAAGGTCGAAGAGGTGGGAGAGGGGAGTCAGGAGAAGGGAGTGTGCAAGCTCTGGTGGGAGAAGGGAGTCAGGGAGAGGGAGTGTGCAAGCTCTGGACAGAAGGTGGGTGCTTGGTTGCACCGGCTGGGATCTCTGGAGCTGTCAGCTAAAGCAGCTGCTGTCTGGCTGGAGGCTGGAGCTGTCAGCTAGGAGCGGGCCGTCGGGCTTGAAGGTGGTCAGTCTGGAGCTGTTGGCTGGAGCAGCTGCCCGTCGGCTGGAGGCGATGGGTCTGGAGCTGTTGCAGTGGCTTCCTCCTCTCTGCTGCGACGAGCCGATGTATCTGTCTTCCTCCTCTCAGCATCGACGAGCCAATGTTGTGTGTCCGTGTGTCTCTGTCTGATCTGAGTCTCTCAGACAGGGCCTTATATAGGGATTTCTGGTGGAGGGGGTGCACTAGAGCAACCCCAACACCATTGGCTAGAACAGGGTGTCCTTTAAGCCTATTGGCTCTTGCCTGGGGAAAAGAAACATACCTGCCCGGGGAAGGAACATCCTGCCTGGGGGAAAAAACATTCTGTCTGGGGAAGAAAACATCCTGCCGAGAATGAAACAAGGTTGCTTCTCTCAGGATGTGGAGAACTCTGGGGGAGGGTAACCTATCTGACCACTATCCAAAAGGAACAATTCAGAAGATGTTTAAAAACCTCCTAAATTTAAAAAGAAGGCCATAGCAAAAAAAAAAAAAGAAAAGAAAAGAAAAATGAAAAACTCAAGAGTTATAGAGTGAAGTTCAAAATATTCCATAAAGTAAAAGAAAAAAATTTGAAGAATAAGGAGAGAGAGGGGGAGTGTAGGAGCCCTGTTTGGGGAGATGGCTTTGAAATGCGGTTGACTATGAGCCGTGGAGATTTGGGCATTGTCCGCCTTCCGTAGTCTCACGGGACTTGTCCCAGGATCTCGAGTGACTTGGCCAAAATTGCTGATCGGGTCAGCGCCATTTTTGGTGGTGTGTGTGTGTGTGGGCGTGTGCTAGAGTCGTTGTTAGAACCAGAGAGAAAAGTTTATCAGAATAAAAAGCTGTTCATACTCCCAGTTTGCCTCTGAACTTCTTCCCGCGGCTCCGTTGCTCCAAGCGCTTCAGGCGGCAACAGGGGAGAGGAAGGAAACAGGAGGGGAGGAGACAAGAAGGACACAGGACAAGCACTGTGCAGGTCAAGCGCAGACCCAATGTCTAAACCCCAGGAGCTACAGGGAGTGGGGGGACCCTGCAGGAAGCCATGGTGTCCAGGGACGGGACAGGTCCACAGGCCACCCCGTCGCCGTCTGGCAGAGGAAGACGACTATTCCTGGCACAGCCTTGGGAAACGTCAGGAGCCCTGGGACAGCAAGAAGAGTCCTGCAAACTCCCAGAGAGAAAAGCCAGCCCACGTGTGGCACGGCCTCTGGACCGCGCGCCACACGGGGCCCGAGCAGAGGACAGAGCGGGGCCTTCCACCTCCCCAGGAGCCCCCACTTCCTGACCTCAAGTCGTATGGGCCAGCTCCCCTGTGGGCCAGGACCATGTGGGTCAAGACGGCTGCGGACACGCAAGGTCTCAAAGAGAAACTGCCAGCCCCGCGCGCCCACCGTTTCCAAGGAGCTACGGAAGGACCGCGCCCCACCAACACCCCCGCCCCCCACCCCGCCCCCCGAGAGCTGAAACCCTGGACAAGGAGCGTGGAGGCAGCACGGTGGGGGGGCGCCCCAGGGAGCAGCAGGGTGCTCAACACAGTGCCACCGGTCCAGGGGACGACGGTGTGACGCCAGACGTCTGCTGCCACCTTAGAGCTCCTATCCCGAGGCCTGGATTGGCCCGCCACCCACCCACGTGCCCCCGACAGCTCCAGGTCCTTCTCCGGCACTGGATGGTGGTCTGTCGTCGTAGAGCATCCCTGCCACCCCTCTGCCGCGGCCCCAGTGAGCGCAGTTGCCATGAGACCTCAGTCCCGTTTTCCCAGGCTCTGGCTCGTGCCTTTGCCCGCTGGCGAGGCCCGGGAGGACTCTGGCCAGCTCTGGGGAGCACGGGAGGCCTCCCTGGGCCCGCGCCCGTGGTGCTCTCCGGGAGTTCCTCCTCAGACAAGGCGGGGTGGCTGCCTGCTCAGAACTGGACGACTCGTGGCTTCAGGGTTGGGATGGACCCTGTCCACACAGGCCTGGCCAGGAGGGGAGCCCGGCTCCCCGGGGGTGCAGACGGGGCAGCGGGCGTGCGGGTGAGGTGTCCTGTCGTCTCCAGGACAAGGCGTGCCGTGGGCGCGCAGGGCGTGGAGGGGCCCGGAGCACACGTCACGTACGGGTGTCACAGAAACGCCCAGGCCTGCGCGGCTCTCATCCCGGGAGGTCTTGCTTCGAGTGCTGGTAGCCAGCGACGGGCAGCCCGGCCAGTGCCCCAAGGCGGAGCCCCTCTGGTTCCCTGGCCAGTCTGTAGGGAAGGGCCGGCTCCAGGGGCAGACGCTGCCCCCGGGCTGTCCCCGCCAGACACGCAGAGGCAGGCAGATGGGCTTCGGCCAGCACCCCGAGGACCCTCCCTCAAGACCATGCGGGAACAATCCAGGCAGTGGAGACGCAGGGCACAGGGAGGCGTCCCTGGATGCCCCACTCCTGGTCACAGCTGTCCTCACTCCCTTGCCTCCTGCCCCACTGAGAAGAGGGAGCCTTGGGAGGTGTTGCCTAGCGCCTGAAGCGATGGCCGCTTGGAGCAACAAAGCCGCGGGAAGAAGTTCAGAGGCGAACTGGAGACAAGCAGCTTTTTATTCTGATAACTTTTCTCTCTGGCTCTAACAACGACTAACACGCGCCACACACACCACCAAAATGGCGCAGACCCGAATCAGCAATCTCGGCCAAGTCACTCGAGATCCCGGGCCAAGTCCCGCGAGATCCTGGGCCAAGTCCCCGTGAGACTACGGAAGGCGACAATGCCCAAATCTTCCGTGGCCCATAGTCAACCGCAATTTAAGCCATCTCCCCAAACAGGGCTCCTACAGGAGGAGGCCCTGACTCCAAGGACAGGCCGGTGCAGCGGAAGGCCAGAAGGTGGGCAGCAGGGCCCCCTCAGCCAGCTGACCGTAGGGCACCAGCTGGACTCCAGCCGTGGGTCCAGGTCTCATGGTGTCCAGGAGAAGAGTGGGCAGGAAGGGGCAGCCCTGCGGTCCTCACAGGCCCTGCCTGGCCTTGGGGTCCTGGGCGCCCCGTGATGAGCAGGGAGTCCATGTCCTGCTCTGACCAGCAAGCCCCCAGGTGGGCGTGCGGGCAGGGCCTCAACCAAGGAGCCCAGGACCCACGGTGGCCTCCCTGCCTCCACGGCCCTCCCCACAGCCCCCCCGCCCGTCCCTGGATGGTGTCCTGGACATGGCCAGGGGCTTCCGCCAGTCACTGAGGCCAGTGGGGTCCAGCTCAGAGCTGCGTCCTCGTGTCCTCGTTCACATCTGCCCCCAGGCCCCCACCCCCCACCCCCCTCCCCCCCTCCTCCCACCTCCCCTACCACCCACCCACTACCCATCTACCCTCCCCCCCACCACCCCCCACCCTTCCCCCACAACACCTGCCCCGCCCACCCCACCTCCATACACCCCTCCCCACGCCCGCACCAATCATCCACACCTCTATCCCTATTTCCCGTCCCCCGGCCCTCCCCCCCGCCAGGCCCCCCTTGCCCCACCTGCCCCCAACACCCAGTGCACACATCCACCTACTCCCTCTCCCCCCCTCCACGCCCCCGCCACGCCCATCACACCTAAACATCCCCGCCACAGCTCCCCAGCCTCTCTCCACCCCAGCATTTAGCCCCCCGCCGCCCCCCCACACGTCCAGCCCCTACCCTCCCCCAAGCTCCCATCCCCTCCGGCCCCCCCCTAGCTCCCCCGCCCCATCGCCCTCCCCCCCCAACCACCCATACCCCGCCGCTCTCCCCCCCCCCTACCCACCCGCTTACAGGGCCTCGCCCTCTACGGCCCCCCCCCCTACCTCAGCCGCAACGCCCCCCACCACCACCCCCCCCCATCCCCCAGGCCCACCCCACCGCCCCCTCGACGCCACCGCGGGGTCCCCAGCTACAACCCCCACAACCCCACCCATCTCCCCACCCCTCACCCCCCCCCCTCCCATCCCCACCCCTGCCACACCTAAGGACACCCCACCACCTCCGCCTCCACCACCCACCTACGCCGTCGCCGCCCCATTCCACGTATCTCCCTCCACGTCCTCGCGCACCCGACCCATCACCTCCTCTGGCCACTCGCCCGCCTCCTCGCCCTCACACCTACCCCCGGCCCACCGTCCCAGCCCCACCTCCACAAACCCCCCCACCGTTCCCCTCCCACTCACCTCCACCCATTCCCGCAAGAGCCTACACCACTAACACCACCGCCTCCACCAAGCCCCCACCCCCCCCCCCCCATACACCCCCCCACATTCCCCCATCCCACCCATCGCCCCCTGCCCTCCTCGGCCCCCTGCCCCTCGCCCACCACCCCACCGTCAGGCCCCCCCCCCCCCCACTCCCCCACACCCCACCCCCCCCCCCACTCTGCCCCCCTCAGCAACCCCGACCACCCCCCCTTTCCCCCGCTCGCACCACTACGCAGGCGTGTCCCCAATCCCACATCACGGACACTCAGACCACCCCCCACCCTTCCACCGCTCTTCCAAACAGCCCCACGCCCCCCCCGCCCACCCTCCCGCCCACCCCAACCGCCCAACCACCTCCAACGCCCCCACTCCCCCAACCCCACGCCTCCACGCACTCACCGCCCACCCCCTCCACCCCTCCACCACCTGCCACCACTCGCCCCCCCACCGCCCCCCACCACCTCCACCAACCCCGTAACACCACCCTCGAGCCGCCGCCCACACCCCCCACACCCCCCGCCCCACGCCCCTACCAGCTCCCCCACCCCACCCCCTCCAACCCCACCCTCCCAACCCCCCCCCCGCCTCCCCCGAGTCAACCCTCCACTCTCCCCCCCCCCACCCTACCCCCCACGCGCACCACCCCCCTACCCCACCCCTCCCACGCACCCTCCCCCCCAACCCCACCCCACCGGCCCGCCCCCCCGGGCACTCCCCTCCTCCCTCCCCCCCCCCCCCCCCAAACCCACCCACCCGCTCCCACGCCACACCCCCCCCCACCCCCCCCCTCACCACCCAATTACCGAGCCTCTCCGCCCCGCGCCCACAACCGCCCTACCAACCCCCTCCCACAACCCTTCATATGTCCCCGCACCTAACCCTCCCACCTCTCTCACCCCGCTCCATCCCCAGCTCCACCCCGCGCTCCCCCCCCCACCTGACCCCAGCCGCCGCCTGGCTCCCACCCCCTCCACCAACCCACCCCCCTCGCCATCCTTACTGCACACCTCAGCCCATCGGCCAATCCGTTACCTCGCCCGCCTACCACAATACCCAAACCCCTACCACAGGGTCCGCGCCTCGGCCGCCCGCACCACCCACGCTACGCCCCCCCCCCACCCACCCGCCCACCTCCCCACCCCCCAACCTCCCCACTACGCCCCCGCCCCGCCTCGCCCCACACCACCCAATCACATCACTCCCATCCCCCCAATCCCCCCTCCACCCTCCCACCCACCCCTCCCCCCCACAACCCCACTCCCCCCCTTCCCCCCCCCCCCCCCCCCCACCCCCAAACCCACACAAACCCACCCCTCCCAACCCACCCCCCCCCTAACCACCCCCCCCCCATCCCTCTCCCTCCCCACACCCACCACACCCCCACCACCCCTCACATCCTCCCAAACCCCCTACCCCCCCATCGCACACCCCAAACCCCCCTACCCCACCCAACACCCCCCCCCACACCCCCCCCCTACCCCCCCCCCCCCCCCCCCCCCCATCCACTTCTCCCACCACACCCACCCACCCACCCCCCCACCACCCACACCCCACCCAACCCCCCCCCCCCCCCCCCCCCCCCCCCCCCCCCCCCCCCCCCCCCCCCCCCCCCCCCCCCCCCCCCCCCCCCCCCCCCCCCCCCCCCCCCCCCCCCCCCCCCCCCCCCCCCCCCCCCCCCCCCCCCCCCCCCCCCCCCCCCCCCCCCCCCCCCCCCCCCCCCCCCCCCCCCCCCCCCCCCCCCCCCCCCCCCCCCCCCCCCCCCCCCCCCCCCCCCCCCCCCCCCCCCCCCCCCCCCCCCCCCCCCCCCCCCCCCCCCCCCCCCCCCCCCCCCCCCCCCCCCCCCCCCCCCCCCCCCCCCCCCCCCCCCCCCCCCCCCCCCCCCCCCCCCCCCCCCCCCCCCCCCCCCCCCCCCCCCCCCCCCCCCCCCCCCCCCCCCCCCCCCCCCCCCCCCCCCCCCCCCCCCCCCCCCCCCCCCCCCCCCCCCCCCCCCCCCCCCCCCCCCCCCCCCCCCCCCCCCCCCCCCCCCCCCCCCCCCCCCCCCCCCCCCCCCCCCCCCCCCCCCCCCCCCCCCCCCCCCCCCCCCCCCCCCCCCCCCCCCCCCCCCCCCCCCCCCCCCCCCCCCCCCCCCCCCCCCCCCCCCCCCCCCCCCCCCCCCCCCCCCCCCCCCCCCCCCCCCCCCCCCCCCCCCCCCCCCCCCCCCCCCCCCCCCCCCCCCCCCCCCCCCCCCCCCCCCCCCCCCCCCCCCCCCCCCCCCCCCCCCCCCCCCCCCCCCCCCCCCCCCCCCCCCCCCCCCCCCCCCCCCCCCCCCCCCCCCCCCCCCCCCCCCCCCCCCCCCCCCCCCCCCCCCCCCCCCCCCCCCCCCCCCCCCCCCCCCCCCCCCCCCCCCCCCCCCCCCCCCCCCCCCCCCCCCCCCCCCCCCCCCCCCCCCCCCCCCCCCCCCCCCCCCCCCCCCCCCCCCCCCCCCCCCCCCCCCCCCCCCCCCCCCCCCCCCCCCCCCCCCCCCCCCCCCCCCCCCCCCCCCCCCCCCCCCCCCCCCCCCCCCCCCCCCCCCCCCCCCCCCCCCCCCCCCCCCCCCCCCCCCCCCCCCCCCCCCCCCCCCCCCCCCCCCCCCCCCCCCCCCCCCCCCCCCCCCCCCCCCCCCCCCCCCCCCCCCCCCCCCCCCCCCCCCCCCCCCCCCCCCCCCCCCCCCCCCCCCCCCCCCCCCCCCCCCCCCCCCCCCCCCCCCCCCCCCCCCCCCCCCCCCCCCCCCCCCCCCCCCCCCCCCCCCCCCCCCCCCCCCCCCCCCCCCCCCCCCCCCCCCCCCCCCCCCCCCCCCCCCCCCCCCCCCCCCCCCCCCCCCCCCCCCCCCCCCCCCCCCCCCCCCCCCCCCCCCCCCCCCCCCCCCCCCCCCCCCCCCCCCCCCCCCCCCCCCCCCCCCCCCCCCCCCCCCCCCCCCCCCCCCCCCCCCCCCCCCCCCCCCCCCCCCCCCCCCCCCCCCCCCCCCCCCCCCCCCCCCCCCCCCCCCCCCCCCCCCCCCCCCCCCCCCCCCCCCCCCCCCCCCCCCCCCCCCCCCCCCCCCCCCCCCCCCCCCCCCCCCCCCCCCCCCCCCCCCCCCCCCCCCCCCCCCCCCCCCCCCCCCCCCCCCCCCCCCCCCCCCCCCCCCCCCCCCCCCCCCCCCCCCCCCCCCCCCCCCCCCCCCCCCCCCCCCCCCCCCCCCCCCCCCCCCCCCCCCCCCCCCCCCCCCCCCCCCCCCCCCCCCCCCCCCCCCCCCCCCCCCCCCCCCCCCCCCCCCCCCCCCCCCCCCCCCCCCCCCCCCCCCCCCCCCCCCCCCCCCCCCCCCCCCCCCCCCCCCCCCCCCCCCCCCCCCCCCCCCCCCCCCCCCCCCCCCCCCCCCCCCCCCCCCCCCCCCCCCCCCCCCCCCCCCCCCCCCCCCCCCCCCCCCCCCCCCCCCCCCCCCCCCCCCCCCCCCCCCCCCCCCCCCCCCCCCCCCCCCCCCCCCCCCCCCCCCCCCCCCCCCCCCCCCCCCCCCCCCCCCCCCCCCCCCCCCCCCCCCCCCCCCCCCCCCCCCCCCCCCCCCCCCCCCCCCCCCCCCCCCCCCCCCCCCCCCCCCCCCCCCCCCCCCCCCCCCCCCCCCCCCCCCCCCCCCCCCCCCCCCCCCCCCCCCCCCCCCCCCCCCCCCCCCCCCCCCCCCCCCCCCCCCCCCCCCCCCCCCCCCCCCCCCCCCCCCCCCCCCCCCCCCCCCCCCCCCCCCCCCCCCCCCCCCCCCCCCCCCCCCCCCCCCCCCCCCCCCCCCCCCCCCCCCCCCCCCCCCCCCCCCCCCCCCCCCCCCCCCCCCCCCCCCCCCCCCCCCCCCCCCCCCCCCCCCCCCCCCCCCCCCCCCCCCCCCCCCCCCCCCCCCCCCCCCCCCCCCCCCCCCCCCCCCCCCCCCCCCCCCCCCCCCCCCCCCCCCCCCCCCCCCCCCCCCCCCCCCCCCCCCCCCCCCCCCCCCCCCCCCCCCCCCCCCCCCCCCCCCCCCCCCCCCCCCCCCCCCCCCCCCCCCCCCCCCCCCCCCCCCCCCCCCCCCCCCCCCCCCCCCCCCCCCCCCCCCCCCCCCCCCCCCCCCCCCCCCCCCCCCCCCCCCCCCCCCCCCCCCCCCCCCCCCCCCCCCCCCCCCCCCCCCCCCCCCCCCCCCCCCCCCCCCCCCCCCCCCCCCCCCCCCCCCCCCCCCCCCCCCCCCCCCCCCCCCCCCCCCCCCCCCCCCCCCCCCCCCCCCCCCCCCCCCCCCCCCCCCCCCCCCCCCCCCCCCCCCCCCCCCCCCCCCCCCCCCCCCCCCCCCCCCCCCCCCCCCCCCCCCCCCCCCCCCCCCCCCCCCCCCCCCCCCCCCCCCCCCCCCCCCCCCCCCCCCCCCCCCCCCCCCCCCCCCCCCCCCCCCCCCCCCCCCCCCCCCCCCCCCCCCCCCCCCCCCCCCCCCCCCCCCCCCCCCCCCCCCCCCCCCCCCCCCCCCCCCCCCCCCCCCCCCCCCCCCCCCCCCCCCCCCCCCCCCCCCCCCCCCCCCCCCCCCCCCCCCCCCCCCCCCCCCCCCCCCCCCCCCCCCCCCCCCCCCCCCCCCCCCCCCCCCCCCCCCCCCCCCCCCCCCCCCCCCCCCCCCCCCCCCCCCCCCCCCCCCCCCCCCCCCCCCCCCCCCCCCCCCCCCCCCCCCCCCCCCCCCCCCCCCCCCCCCCCCCCCCCCCCCCCCCCCCCCCCCCCCCCCCCCCCCCCCCCCCCCCCCCCCCCCCCCCCCCCCCCCCCCCCCCCCCCCCCCCCCCCCCCCCCCCCCCCCCCCCCCCCCCCCCCCCCCCCCCCCCCCCCCCCCCCCCCCCCCCCCCCCCCCCCCCCCCCCCCCCCCCCCCCCCCCCCCCCCCCCCCCCCCCCCCCCCCCCCCCCCCCCCCCCCCCCCCCCCCCCCCCCCCCCCCCCCCCCCCCCCCCCCCCCCCCCCCCCCCCCCCCCCCCCCCCCCCCCCCCCCCCCCCCCCCCCCCCCCCCCCCCCCCCCCCCCCCCCCCCCCCCCCCCCCCCCCCCCCCCCCCCCCCCCCCCCCCCCCCCCCCCCCCCCCCCCCCCCCCCCCCCCCCCCCCCCCCCCCCCCCCCCCCCCCCCCCCCCCCCCCCCCCCCCCCCCCCCCCCCCCCCCCCCCCCCCCCCCCCCCCCCCCCCCCCCCCCCCCCCCCCCCCCCCCCCCCCCCCCCCCCCCCCCCCCCCCCCCCCCCCCCCCCCCCCCCCCCCCCCCCCCCCCCCCCCCCCCCCCCCCCCCCCCCCCCCCCCCCCCCCCCCCCCCCCCCCCCCCCCCCCCCCCCCCCCCCCCCCCCCCCCCCCCCCCCCCCCCCCCCCCCCCCCCCCCCCCCCCCCCCCCCCCCCCCCCCCCCCCCCCCCCCCCCCCCCCCCCCCCCCCCCCCCCCCCCCCCCCCCCCCCCCCCCCCCCCCCCCCCCCCCCCCCCCCCCCCCCCCCCCCCCCCCCCCCCCCCCCCCCCCCCCCCCCCCCCCCCCCCCCCCCCCCCCCCCCCCCCCCCCCCCCCCCCCCCCCCCCCCCCCCCCCCCCCCCCCCCCCCCCCCCCCCCCCCCCCCCCCCCCCCCCCCCCCCCCCCCCCCCCCCCCCCCCCCCCCCCCCCCCCCCCCCCCCCCCCCCCCCCCCCCCCCCCCCCCCCCCCCCCCCCCCCCCCCCCCCCCCCCCCCCCCCCCCCCCCCCCCCCCCCCCCCCCCCCCCCCCCCCCCCCCCCCCCCCCCCCCCCCCCCCCCCCCCCCCCCCCCCCCCCCCCCCCCCCCCCCCCCCCCCCCCCCCCCCCCCCCCCCCCCCCCCCCCCCCCCCCCCCCCCCCCCCCCCCCCCCCCCCCCCCCCCCCCCCCCCCCCCCCCCCCCCCCCCCCCCCCCCCCCCCCCCCCCCCCCCCCCCCCCCCCCCCCCCCCCCCCCCCCCCCCCCCCCCCCCCCCCCCCCCCCCCCCCCCCCCCCCCCCCCCCCCCCCCCCCCCCCCCCCCCCCCCCCCCCCCCCCCCCCCCCCCCCCCCCCCCCCCCCCCCCCCCCCCCCCCCCCCCCCCCCCCCCCCCCCCCCCCCCCCCCCCCCCCCCCCCCCCCCCCCCCCCCCCCCCCCCCCCCCCCCCCCCCCCCCCCCCCCCCCCCCCCCCCCCCCCCCCCCCCCCCCCCCCCCCCCCCCCCCCCCCCCCCCCCCCCCCCCCCCCCCCCCCCCCCCCCCCCCCCCCCCCCCCCCCCCCCCCCCCCCCCCCCCCCCCCCCCCCCCCCCCCCCCCCCCCCCCCCCCCCCCCCCCCCCCCCCCCCCCCCCCCCCCCCCCCCCCCCCCCCCCCCCCCCCCCCCCCCCCCCCCCCCCCCCCCCCCCCCCCCCCCCCCCCCCCCCCCCCCCCCCCCCCCCCCCCCCCCCCCCCCCCCCCCCCCCCCCCCCCCCCCCCCCCCCCCCCCCCCCCCCCCCCCCCCCCCCCCCCCCCCCCCCCCCCCCCCCCCCCCCCCCCCCCCCCCCCCCCCCCCCCCCCCCCCCCCCCCCCCCCCCCCCCCCCCCCCCCCCCCCCCCCCCCCCCCCCCCCCCCCCCCCCCCCCCCCCCCCCCCCCCCCCCCCCCCCCCCCCCCCCCCCCCCCCCCCCCCCCCCCCCCCCCCCCCCCCCCCCCCCCCCCCCCCCCCCCCCCCCCCCCCCCCCCCCCCCCCCCCCCCCCCCCCCCCCCCCCCCCCCCCCCCCCCCCCCCCCCCCCCCCCCCCCCCCCCCCCCCCCCCCCCCCCCCCCCCCCCCCCCCCCCCCCCCCCCCCCCCCCCCCCCCCCCCCCCCCCCCCCCCCCCCCCCCCCCCCCCCCCCCCCCCCCCCCCCCCCCCCCCCCCCCCCCCCCCCCCCCCCCCCCCCCCCCCCCCCCCCCCCCCCCCCCCCCCCCCCCCCCCCCCCCCCCCCCCCCCCCCCCCCCCCCCCCCCCCCCCCCCCCCCCCCCCCCCCCCCCCCCCCCCCCCCCCCCCCCCCCCCCCCCCCCCCCCCCCCCCCCCCCCCCCCCCCCCCCCCCCCCCCCCCCCCCCCCCCCCCCCCCCCCCCCCCCCCCCCCCCCCCCCCCCCCCCCCCCCCCCCCCCCCCCCCCCCCCCCCCCCCCCCCCCCCCCCCCCCCCCCCCCCCCCCCCCCCCCCCCCCCCCCCCCCCCCCCCCCCCCCCCCCCCCCCCCCCCCCCCCCCCCCCCCCCCCCCCCCCCCCCCCCCCCCCCCCCCCCCCCCCCCCCCCCCCCCCCCCCCCCCCCCCCCCCCCCCCCCCCCCCCCCCCCCCCCCCCCCCCCCCCCCCCCCCCCCCCCCCCCCCCCCCCCCCCCCCCCCCCCCCCCCCCCCCCCCCCCCCCCCCCCCCCCCCCCCCCCCCCCCCCCCCCCCCCCCCCCCCCCCCCCCCCCCCCCCCCCCCCCCCCCCCCCCCCCCCCCCCCCCCCCCCCCCCCCCCCCCCCCCCCCCCCCCCCCCCCCCCCCCCCCCCCCCCCCCCCCCCCCCCCCCCCCCCCCCCCCCCCCCCCCCCCCCCCCCCCCCCCCCCCCCCCCCCCCCCCCCCCCCCCCCCCCCCCCCCCCCCCCCCCCCCCCCCCCCCCCCCCCCCCCCCCCCCCCCCCCCCCCCCCCCCCCCCCCCCCCCCCCCCCCCCCCCCCCCCCCCCCCCCCCCCCCCCCCCCCCCCCCCCCCCCCCCCCCCCCCCCCCCCCCCCCCCCCCCCCCCCCCCCCCCCCCCCCCCCCCCCCCCCCCCCCCCCCCCCCCCCCCCCCCCCCCCCCCCCCCCCCCCCCCCCCCCCCCCCCCCCCCCCCCCCCCCCCCCCCCCCCCCCCCCCCCCCCCCCCCCCCCCCCCCCCCCCCCCCCCCCCCCCCCCCCCCCCCCCCCCCCCCCCCCCCCCCCCCCCCCCCCCCCCCCCCCCCCCCCCCCCCCCCCCCCCCCCCCCCCCCCCCCCCCCCCCCCCCCCCCCCCCCCCCCCCCCCCCCCCCCCCCCCCCCCCCCCCCCCCCCCCCCCCCCCCCCCCCCCCCCCCCCCCCCCCCCCCCCCCCCCCCCCCCCCCCCCCCCCCCCCCCCCCCCCCCCCCCCCCCCCCCCCCCCCCCCCCCCCCCCCCCCCCCCCCCCCCCCCCCCCCCCCCCCCCCCCCCCCCCCCCCCCCCCCCCCCCCCCCCCCCCCCCCCCCCCCCCCCCCCCCCCCCCCCCCCCCCCCCCCCCCCCCCCCCCCCCCCCCCCCCCCCCCCCCCCCCCCCCCCCCCCCCCCCCCCCCCCCCCCCCCCCCCCCCCCCCCCCCCCCCCCCCCCCCCCCCCCCCCCCCCCCCCCCCCCCCCCCCCCCCCCCCCCCCCCCCCCCCCCCCCCCCCCCCCCCCCCCCCCCCCCCCCCCCCCCCCCCCCCCCCCCCCCCCCCCCCCCCCCCCCCCCCCCCCCCCCCCCCCCCCCCCCCCCCCCCCCCCCCCCCCCCCCCCCCCCCCCCCCCCCCCCCCCCCCCCCCCCCCCCCCCCCCCCCCCCCCCCCCCCCCCCCCCCCCCCCCCCCCCCCCCCCCCCCCCCCCCCCCCCCCCCCCCCCCCCCCCCCCCCCCCCCCCCCCCCCCCCCCCCCCCCCCCCCCCCCCCCCCCCCCCCCCCCCCCCCCCCCCGTGTTGATTGGGACACACGTACTTGACTGGATTCTGTTGTCATTTTGTGATCACTTTAGTTGATTCTCTTCCATTTTCTAAGAAAATGGTCCACCCAGCTATAAATAATGATTCTCCTTCCTAGCATTCACGCTACACCCGTGATTTCTTCCTCTTTCCTAACGGTGCCTATTGTTGGACTTTCTGGGACTCAACCAACTAGCGTTTCTGGAACCCACCCCACTTGGGCCTGATGGGTTTGGGCTCTAGTGTGCTGCTTCTGGGACTCCCCTGATCCCGCCTCAGTCTTCCCAAGCCACACTGGCATGTGTTTTCTCTTCCTGTGTCACCTCCGATGGCATTTGGTGTCGTGAATAATATGCTTGCTACATAAAATGATTTTTGAAAACGTTCCTTCTTTGCTGTCCTAGAGCAGCTTAAAAAGTGATGCCTTTCGTGTTCCATTTTGGTGTGGTAGGACCCCCCGTGAGGCCTCCAGGGCCTGCGCCCTTTCTGTTTGAAAGGAAGGAAGTCTTGGGCAACTTCCTGTTTATTGATATGTTTACACTCTGCTTCCCTTTTGGAGTTTCTTTTATAAATCATGTTGTCTCTGGTTTGGATGTCTCAAAAATAATTTGTGTAAACTAGAGTCGTCTCTTGGCTTCTTTGCCTTTTTGTGGCTCCGGCTGTTTTACCCACAGACTTTTAATTTTCTGTATGTTTTCTTCTTTCTCTGCCCCTCAAAAGCTCCAACACTCGGGGACCTTTGTCAGTTTCATCACTTTTTAATGTACCTGTTCCTCCCCTGTCGGCATTTCTTCCTTCCGTTCTTAGCTCGGTTCTGGTTCTATTGTTTTTTGGTTTATTGAGCTACAAGCTCAGACCACCTGTCTTCGTCCTGTCTTGTGTGGGAATGTGAGCGGTGAGGCTACGACTTGTCCTTCAAGGTCTGCATTAGCTGCATCTCGTGGGTTCTGCTGTGGCATCTGACATTAGCGTCTAAGAGCCGCTGTCCCTGTGCCCATGACGCACTGTGCCTTCACCCACCACCACACGCCTCCCACATCATGAAGGTCCAGCACAGGGTGTCCCACATACAAAACATATCAACCCACATCTGTGACTTTAAATTCTCTACATTGAAATAAACAGATGAAAATAATTTAGATATTTTATTCAAATCTGTTTTCCAAGTTGCTACCATTTTGATGCTCAGCAATCACAGAACCATCACTAGGGAGACTGTCCCGTTGTGTTTCTGTGCCCGTCTTTGATGTTGGGGACGTATTTGACACTGACAGCAGATCTCAGGTCACACTGGCCTAATTTCTGGTGAGCAGCAGCCGCGTGACCCCGTCACGGGGGACATCTGCCTGGGTCTCTCTGCCCCTCTTACCTCGCAGGAAGCCCCCTGCGTAGGTGCTTTGTCAGACCAACACGGGGCCCGGGGTCCCCCGACATTGGAAGTCCAGGAGGAGACTCCAAGCCAGTGTCCACAAGGGTCCCTCAGTGTTGGTCAGCACCACGAGTGGGCGGCTTGGCCTCAGATGGAAGCCCAAGGCGGGGGCTCCCTCGGAGGCCCCTCCTTGGCCAGCCAATGGTCGTCCTCTTGCTGGGTCAGCCTGAGGTCCTGGGCACGCACACGGCTGTGCCTGACCTCTTCTTTTGACAAGGACGTGGGTCACGTGGGAGGAGGGCTCAGCCCCTCTGACCCCATTGCCTTAGCCACCTCTTCAAGGACCTCATCGGCAGCCCAGCCGCACGCCAGGTCTCCGGGGCCAGGGCTTCAGCAGGTTCGGGGACATGCAGGTCCCACAGGGTGATCCCTGTGCCCCTGCCACCTCTGTCCCTGGCCCTCAGTCCTCACTGCCCTCCTCCCAGAGGCCACGGCCCAGGCTCACTCCAGCCGTGAGCAGAGGACCATCCGAGTGTCCAAGGTGACGCGTGTCTTGGGCTCAGGCCTTGTCACTGGGACATCTTATAGGAGCCACCAGGCCACGGGAGGCCGCGGCCCATGGCACCGGGCAGCACAGCTGCTGTTCCTGAGGTCAGGCAAAGGAAAACCCAGCACCCGAGGGGCCCAAGACACACAAGGCCACACTTGTGCAGGACAAGACCATGATCATGAAGAGTGGCCAAGGAGCCCGTGGAAGGGCCCCCAACGCCACGTGGCCCCCCATTCCTTCAGAGCAGGGGCCCCATGTCAGGGTGACAGTGAGCACAGCTAACATGCCACTCCCTGGCCACCCCTTCCTCTAGGGGTGCCATGTGACCTCATTCTGGCTGAGATGGCTGGGGACGTTGCTTTTCATCCCTAGTGCCCTTTCCTTTCTCCTCCTGCCTGGAATGCATGTGAGGTGCCTGGAGTAGCAGCAGCCTTCTCGTAGACATGAGGATGGAAGCCACATGCTAAGGGTGGCAGAGCAGAGCCAGGGCAGAGCCCGAGTCCTTGGTAAGCCAGGAGCCGCCGCGCCACAGCCTGGGAATGGGTGCAGACACCTTCAGACGAAGACTTGAAGAAACAAAAGCCTCTTTGTCAGTCACTGCTGTCCACTTGCCCACTGTCATGGCTGCACAGTGGCTGCCTGCGGCGTGGCCGGGGCACAGCCGTGTTCTCACAGGCTGCGGGTGTCACACGAGGAGGCCGGGAGCTGTGTTTGCCAGACTTTCCTGAGTGCCAGTTGAAGAAACCAGCGTGAAGTGGCTCGAGGGGAGAAGGGACATCACTGACCAGCGTCACTGAGCCAGGGAGGCAGTGAAGGCAGCAGGCCCAGCCCTGCCAGGGGCCCGGGCCTCTGTCCCCCACTGGACACCCCCAGAGCAGGGCATCAGCTCCCGCGGCCCCAGCGGGAGCCCAGGCTGCAGCTCTCTGGGCCCAGGGGAGCGCCTCCCGGGAGTCGCGGGCGCCCGCCGGCCCCCAGCTTCAGAGCCAGGACGCCCGTGCCAGCCTGAGCCGCGGGCACCAACCCACCTGCCCAGAACTGCACGTGGGCTCCGCTTCCCGGAGACGGGTGAGTCCCGCCCAGCAACCGCGCAGACAAAGGGACGGAGCGGTGGCACGTCCCCCCCAGCACGGGGACGACGTCTGGACGGAGCGGTGGCACGTCCCTCCCCAGCACGGGGACGACGTCTGGACGGATGTCCGGACGGAGCGGTGGCACGTCCCTCCCCAGCACGGGGACGACGTCTGGACGGATGTCCGGACGGAGTGGTGGCACGTCCCTCCCCAGCACGGGGACGACGTCTGGACGGAGCGGTGGCACGTGCCCCCCCAGCACAGGTGGGGGACAACGTCTGGACGGAGCGGTGGCGCGTCCCCCCAGAATGGGGGACGACGTCTGGACGGAGCGGTGGCACGTCCCTCCCCAGCACAGGGGACAACGCCCAGAGCCCCGCCACCCGCGGCTGACCGTCCCTGGAGCTGCCGCTCTGCTCGGTGCTGGCCTAACCCGATATCACGGAGCGCGGGTCACGGCTGGCCTGGGGCCCCTTGCTCCGCTGCCCCCTCCCGTGGTCCTGTTGGGTCCCCTGGTCCTGTGGGGGCTAAACGAGGACCGCCAGGCTCAGGGGACTCAGGACAGCAGAGACGCCACCGGCACCCTGGGTCCTCCAGCCAGGGCCACCCCACACTGCCCCAAGTGTCCACTGGCCCAGACCAAGCCAGGAGATTCGGGCCCCCGTGGGGACTCTGAGACCTCCTGACGGGCGGCCCAGGTCCCTTGGGAATGCGCGGAGGCCCCCCGCGAGCCCCGGCCCACGGCCTCTCTCACGCGGCTCCGAGTCCCAGGAGGGCGGCGCTGCCGCGGCTCGGCCCAGTCCTTCCCGCGGAGCTGCCGCAGCTCTTCCTGTCCCGGTCCACCACCTGGGCTCCAGGGCCTGCCGGGAGGGTCCTAGGACACGCGGGCGCCCGGCCTCACCCAGAGGTGACGGTCAGTTGGCTGGGGCAGTGCGGGGTGGCATCTGCCACGATCTCCCCAGGACATGTGAACGCGGGAGGGGCGGGGCCCGGCTGTCCCATGCTGACTGCTGGGTCAGTGATCACCACGGCGCGTGTGGCCAGGACAGGGTGCTGGATTCTTGCCCTTAGACCGTTCCCAGGCCCTGCTGATCCTCCCAGGGGGCTCTCGGCACAGGTGACCAGAGGGCGCTGGTGGCCCTGTGGCTTAGCCACCTGTGGACCCCTCTGCCTGGACGCTGGCAGGTGGCGGGGCCTGTCCTGCCGCACGTCCATCTGACCCTCGGGATAACTGCAGGGGGAGGAGGCAGGGCCCTGAGGCGGGAGCTGGGGTGGTGACGAGGGTCTCAGCAGAGCCAGTTTGGACTCGGGTCTCGGGTCTGTCCTGGGCCAGGACACAGGACGACCTCCACAGTCCCCGGTCCCTTTGGAGGCAGGAGGTGGCCCCTGGATGCAGGCGAGCCCTGGCAGGGCTGGCTCGTGACGTGGTCCCAGCTGTCCTGTGCCTCCACGCGGGCCCTGAGCTCCCCCGAGGCCCTCCCCCGCACACGCGTTCAGGTAGCACTGGAGCCAGCTGGGCGCGGTGGCCACGCCGCCATCCCAGCACTCGGGAGGCTGGGGCTGGAGGACAGCGAGTTCCAAGCCAGCCTCGGCACTGGCGAGGCACTCAGCAGCTCAGTGAGGCCCCGTCTCTAATAAACACACAAAAGGGCTGGGGACGTGGCCCAGGGGTCGAGGGCCCCTGAGTTCAATCCCGGTACCAAAAAAAAAAAAAAAAAAGAACTGGAGGCCCAGAAAGCTAGAGCCAGACGCGCCCCAGGAGCACTGCCGTGACGCCCCAGGAGCACTGCCGTGACGGGTCCCAGGAGCACTGCCGTGACAGGTCCCAGGAGCACTGCCGTGACGGGTCCCAGGAGCACTGCCGTGACGCCCCAGGAGCACTGCCGTGACGGGTCCCAGCGCCTGCCGCAGACAGGCGGCACCTGTCCCCTCGACGCCCCACAGGGCCGGCCAGCTTCTGCCTGGTGGGTGGAACACGGTCTGTGCGTGCCCAGTGGGTGAAGGGCTAGCGCCGTCCACCCCAGCAGGTGGACCCTGGGGACAGGGGCCAGGGAGTGTTCCCCAGAGCCACCAGCGGGCAAAGTCCTGGCCAAATGCACCTCGGGTGAGATGGGGACGCTGGTGGCTGTGTGTGGCGGCCGATGCACGAGGGCCAGCCCTCCAGAGGCAGGGCGCCCTGGCAGGAGGCCCGGGGCGAGGAGGCCTCCCGCAGCCCGAGGCCTAGTCCCGCTTGGGCTTGCGGGGCGGCCGAGGGGCCAGCCTGTAGTCGAGGTAGGCCCCGAGGCAGGACCACAGGAGGCAGCGCACCAGCAGGGCCACCACCAGCAGCAGCAGGAGCAGGTCGGGGCCCGATGCCCCCAGCCAGGAGGCCATGCCCAGAGGCTGCCGGCCCGCGGCTTCCTGGGGCTGGGGGCTCCGGGCTGCGGGCGGCCCCTGTCGACCAGCCCCAGGCGGGCGTCCCTCCCCACCAGACTCCAGCGGGGCCTCCCCACGGGCGGGCGAGGGACAGATCGGCTGCGGGCGGCCTCCCTGGTCAAGAGGCCCGAGTGCCGCAGCAGCCACGCTCAGGCCCACAATGACAGCATTGTCCAGGCCGGGCGGGAGGCCCGGAGCCCGCCCCCCGCGACGCCGCGGCCCTCCGCCCGCTGACGTAATCCCAAACATCTCTGGGGTGGCAGCTGCTGGACGAGGGAGGCCTCCCGCTCTTTCAGCCGCCCACGCGGCTCTTCCGGCCGCCGGGGACAATCGGGCCTTTCTCTGCCCAATTAGCTATCACTCCTGGAGCCCGCGCTGCCCGGCCAGGGCTCGAGCAGCAGCAGGCCCGGCAGGGCGGGAGGGGACGGACGGCCCAGGGGCCACCCCAGACGCCGCTCAATTAGCACATGGCCCGCATCCGCACCCGAGGCCCGAGACAGCCTGGGGGGCCAGCCCGGGACTCGCCTGACCCCAGGAGGCGGCCCCGCTGCCCGGCACCTGCTTCTCACCCCACCAGCCCACCCACAGGCTCCGAGGGACCTGGCCTCGGGACAGGACAGCCCTACAGGTCCTCGCACGTCCCCCGCAGGGTCCTGCCTGAAGCCCGCCGGCCTCTCACTCACCAGAGGCCGGGCGAGCGCTCGGCACCCGGGTGGACCCTCCTTGGGAAGTGAGACAAGCCCCACCTGGAAGCCCTGGGGCAGAGACGGCCACGGTCCCCGGGCACCTGCACCCCTCCCTGCTGACCCTGTGGCAGGGCCAGCGCCCCGTGGGCTGCCCCGGAGCAGCACTGGCCTCTCACGGCAGAGCCCACCCAGGCCGGGGCAGCCCCAGCACCAGGGCCCACAGCAGGGCAGGGGCTCCGGCCCTGGGGTCCTGGGTGCGGTCACACGCTCACCAGAAAGTGGTCCGAGGAGCCACGGAGAGGCGGAGGCCTCTGGGACCTGTCCTTGGCCACCTGGTGCCAGCTCCCGGGGTTCTTCCTCAGCGACAGAATGCGTGCTGGCCCTGCTCAGGCTTTCTAGAAAGTTCCAAGCAGAGACAAATGCAAGGGACTGACGGGGGACGCCTCGCCCGGCCCTCCACCGCCCTGGCTCCCTCCCACGGCACCTGCGGTCACCGAGGGCTGTCCAGCACCTGGCAGAAGGCCACCCGCAGGGGCACCGAGCCCTGGGCCCTCCGTCCCCTCAGACACGCGTGAGCGTGAGACATTAGGATCCCCTCGCGGCGGGTAGGGCAGGGCACTTCCTGGACGGGGGCTTCGGGAGGGTCTTACTGCCTTCCAGAAGAATCCATGGGAATCCGGGTGAGGGGCCCGCAGGGAGCGGCCGCACCTGGGGAGGAGAGGAGGCCGGCGGCTGCCCCGATGCCGCTCACCCAGCCACGCTGGAGGCCGGGCCTGCCCGCGCCCAGCTGCAAGTGCAGGCCCGGCCGGCGGCTGTGGACAGGACTCCTGTGTTTGCCGAGCACACGGTCAACACGCAGAGTCAACAGCGCCCGTCACGTGGCGCCGACGCACAGGGGAGTCCGGGGCACGGAGGCCTGGACCCTTCCCTCCCCCGAGATGTCCCTGGGCCTCGGGTGTGGGAGGGACAAGGTCGGCACGCCCTTCAAGGGAGCAGGTGCCCAGAGCTGTGCCCCGGCAGCACGGCGGCCGCGCCCGGGCCGGCTCCTCCTGGGGGAGGCAGCTGGGCCCAGTGGTGCAGACGGTGGCCAGTGTCCCCCAGGAGGACGTGGGGACCAGGCAGGCAGCACTCTGCGGGGGGTGCTCCCCACACAGGTGGTGGCTCCCTGGGGCCGAGGACACCGTGCTGCCCCCCACTGTCGGGAGGAAACCCCCAAGTGGCCCCAGCTTCAGTGACACTGACCCGCCCTCTGCTCCCATCTCTTGGGCCGGTGGCTGGGCCTGTCCACCACCACTTCAAGGGCCCTTCACGTCCAGCCTGCCTAGGGCGTCCTGGGCTGCAGGAGGCCCCGGCTCTGGGTTGCCTCTGGCCTCAACTCCGGGCACCCTTGGCCACAGACTTAACATGGGGGGTGACAGCCGGGTCCCCGGGCAGGAAGGAGAGACTTGAGGGCCACTGAGCCCCCAGAACTCCCCCCAGAGGGCAGAGAAAATGGGCTTGTCCCCTCATTGGGCCTTCCGGGCTCCTCCCTCCTGTTCCTCCGGGGCCACCACCTCCGACGTCACACACCTGTGGGCTCAGCTTGAGACGGCTGACGAGCGTCCCGCGGAACCTCGAGCTGAGCAGTGGCAGCTCCCGCGACATCGGGAGGCCAGGCTGGGGGACGGGTCCCGCTCAGGACTCCCATGAGCCCAGATGTCTTCCTACACTCAGATGCCAGGCGTTGGAACAGCGGCCGGGGACAGTCCCCATCACTGTTCCCTGACGTGGCTCGGCGGGTGACACCTTGCCATAGGTGAGCCCGTGGGGCAGAGGCGGGAAGAGAGAAGAGACAGGGTCCTTGCCGTGATGCTCTGGACCTGCGGTCAGTGCAGGCGAGGGCTGGGGCGGACCCCAAGGACCCCACCGAGTGCCTGTGCAAGCCCCGGCAGGCTGTCACCACCAAGGCCACTGTGGTGCTGGGGCCTCGGTGTCCCTCCCAGCTCTGGAGAAGGGCACTGGCAGAGGGAAGCCCTGCTCCTGAGCCAGAGGCAGAGCTGAGGCCCCCACCCCTAGCACCCCAGGGCGGGGGACTGCAGCAGTGTCCCCACTGGGGACCTCAGCCCCGTCACCTGGCGGAGCTGGTTGGCTCTGGGCTTTGAGGTCACCCTCGCACCCTCCTCCGCCGAGCCCTTCTGTACCTCTAGAAGGTGGGCTCGCACTGAGTTCCCCGCCTCTGGGCATCTAGAAGGTTCTCAGCAGACGCGCCGCTCGGCCGGGGTCCCAAGGACGAATCACAAGACGCCTACGTTCTCGTCAGACCAGATCGCGGAACCCGCTGCGAGTGTGCCGGGAGCGAACTCCTCGGAAACGCCAGGGCCTCGCTGGGGACCATCCACTCTTCCTTCCTGCAAAAGGACGACATACTCACCATTTCTAAAAAATGGCAGAAACGTAAATGTCAGCTTCTCCCACCCAGACGGAGCCGGAGACCCCGGGTGGGGCCGCGGAGACCCCGGTGGCCCCTGTGAAGCCCCTGGCCCACCCACTCCTTACCCCTGGGATTCCGCACCTCACAACCTGGGGGCCAACACCAGCGAAACACGCACATCACCGTCACTGTCACTGTCACCGTCACTGTCACTGTCACTGGGGTTTCCACGGAGATGCTCCTGGCGCACAGGCGGGAGAAAATTAATTTTCTTTCTTCTTGTGCCACAGAAGCAGATTAAAGTCACCCAGGGTGAGGCACGTGGGAGAGTGGAGGGCTTGCTCATGGAGGGGGACCCCGCGCAGCCAGGCCCCGTCCCTCCGGGCATGGCCCTGTCCCATTGAGAAACGGGATGCCGTGGCCCCAGAGTGGTTGAGGGCTGGTGTGTGACTTTGCCCCGGCGATCCAACAGAGTCGGGGACGCTGTCAGGAGCAGAATGAAATTCCAAATAAATCAGCCACATCCGGGGAGCAAATGCAACCCGGGATTAAGGCTCACGAAGAAAACGCAATCTGTTGCGCCTACCTGGGCAGAGCCCTAACAGCCTCCCTCCAAGCCCTCACCTTGGGCTGAGGCCCTGGGTGGGGACAGAAAACTCGAGCCCCGCTTGGAGTTTGGGCTGCGCAGACGCGGGTACACGGGGGTGCCCTGGCCCTGTTGCACACGGCGTTGACCGAACGGCACTGAGGAGCGTCTCAGCAGAGACTGTACACAGTCCCCCAGGGGAGGCCGCTGTCCCCAGAGTCCCGGACAGAGGCGGCGCTCTTGTCTGAACGAGCAGGTTCACAGGTAGAACACGGGCTGCGGGCGGGGCGGAGCATGTTGGCCACCGCCCTTGAGTCTTGGGGGTTTGGGCAGGGGTCCCTGGACATCGCTGGATGTTGCAAGGCATAAGTTGGTGGACGGTAACGGGCCCTCTGTCGGTGCCAGCTGCTCTCCGTGACCAGCTTGGACACAGCCGGCAGCTTTTTTTTTTTTAATCAATGAGCCCAGACCACTCTCACCGCAGCGTGCCTCTGGAAGGGTTAACGGGAGAGCTGGCCGAGAGGCTGGCGCACTCTGGACGGGGCACCCCAAAGGCTCCTCCACCCGCACTGGGTGGATGCACCCGCCAGGGCCTCAGCGAGCGCAGGCCCTGTCTTTGTCCCCAGAGGCGGTGGGGAGCAGGAGGGGTCCGCTGGGCAGCACCGAGGCTCCTGCAAGATGCAAATCCCACAGGAGTTTCAGAGAAGCTCAAAGGACGCGGCCACCGGCCCCTCACTCCTCCCGGGGCGTCGAGACGCTGGAGACACCCGCAAGACAAAGGCTGTCCCAGAAAATCCTTAAGAAGGCGATGACCTAATGGTGTTAGATTTTAAAAGGAAGGAAGGAAGGAAGGAAGGAAGGAAGGAAGGAAGGAAGGAAGGGTGCACAGGCGCCTCCCAGGCCAGGTCCTCTCTGGATTTCTACAGTCGAGGGAAGGCAGGCCAGGGGACAGGGACAGGAGAAGGTGCCCATTGTCACCAAATGGGACACCTCAGTGCACCACATCTCACCCTAAGGGACACTGCCTCTGGTGGGTGACAGTGCTCCCTACCAAGCAGAGGAAGCCACTCAGGCCAGCTTGGGCGTGGACAGCACCCTGGGGCCTGCTGGCCAGCAGCTGCCAGGCCTCAGCTCCGGGTCGAGGCCGCACAGCCTCCTGGGTGCAGGCCTCTCTGCCCAGCTGCCTCGGCTCTGTGGCTGCGGCTGCTGCACCACCAGCCCTTCATCAAGACTCCCAGAGGAGTAAAGGAGCCCAGAAGCAGGAGGCAGCGCCTGCGTTGGGAAAGGAGAAGCTCCCAGGGCCTGTCCTAGCAGACGTCCACTCACGGTCCTTTAGCAGGGACAGTGGCGTGTGCCCCGGACCCACCGCAGCTGGAAGCTCAGGAATCTTCACGGGGCACATTTCTGACATGGCGGCCTCCAGGTTCTCCTCGGGAGGGAGGAGACCAGGTGGGGGGCGGGTACACAGCACGCGGCCTCGCCAAGCCCAGCCCTTCCAGATGGTTCCGCAGTCATTCCAGGGCCACTCGAGACCTGAGGTGATCTTTCTGCACTGCCTGGACGTTGGGTCAGGATCCAGAGGGAGCTGGTGACAGGCGGCTGAGGCTGGGCCTGGGACTGGGGACCTGATGGAAGAGCACCTGGGGCACCCATCCACCTGTCTGCTCCGGCGAGGCCCCCGGTGCTGTCCACCGCAGCCTCCCCCGCGCCACCACCTGCCACATAGCAGGACATCGGGGAGGCGGCAGGCCTTGACCTGCACAGTCCACGGGGTTTCATCAGCAGGTGACATCCCGCAGACTCGAGCTGGGCACAGCCATTTATTGAGCACCTGCTGTATACCAGCCACCGCACATAGGGACACTGTACTCCCAAGTCCCCGGGGTCTTGGCAGGAGTGCCCTTGGCCTTGAGGAACACGGTGAGGAGTGGCACTGTCCAGGAGCTTGTCCCCACCTCTGCTCAGCTGCCTCGTTCCCTGTCCCTCTCTGAGAGCCTCCTGGGAGTAGGAGGAGGGAGACGACGTGGGGACCTGTGGCCCTAGGAGGAGGGAGACGACGTGGGGACCTGTGGCCCTAGGAGGAGGGAGACGACGTGGGGACCTGTGGCCCTAGGAGGAGGGAGACGACGTGGGGACCTATGGCCGAGGGCCCGTGTGTGCGGGGGCGGGGTACCCTCTCCCAGAAAGCCTCGAGCCGGCCATCACGGGCAGTGGTCCCGGGATCCCAGGCACGCAGGTCTATGTGGCCCAACGTGTGTGGAGGGTCGACCTGGGGACACCACCTGGCGTGGAGGCCCGTGGGCACCTCCAGGTCCCGCTCCATTCCTAGGGCGAGCCGCACGCGCCGTCCACCACTGGCCACGGCTCAGGCCCAGGGACCCCCGGGGTGAGCAGAGCAGACGAGCTGGTCAAACGTCTGGCCAGGCGGCTGGGCCACAGCTCCAGAGGGACGGGAGCCTGGGAGGGACACGGGGACAAAGCTGGCCAGAGCTGAAAGAAGGCAGAGACCTCGCCCAGAACTCGTATCCTGGACCCAGGGCAGAGCCCAGCCTGGGGTCCCCCGCCAAGGTCACCTCCTGTCTGAGGGCAGGGGCTAACCCCAGTGCCACAAGCCCCAGGCGCCCAAGCACTCTACATGCGATGGGGACAGGTGACAGAGCAGCCTCAGACAACCTCTGCCCAGGTGGACAAAGTGCGTGACAAGAAAGGTCTGGCTGGCCACTGGTGGCCCGCAAGGTGGCCCTGGGGCACCGTGGACAGAAGTCAACGGGGCACGGCCACACGTGAGCGCAGACCCCCACCTGTGACGCAGGGCCAGGCAGAGGTCCCAGCCCTCGAGAATCCCACGCCACAGAAGTGACCTCACTGCGGTAGGAAGGGCCACCCCAGACACGGGCGGGCAGGGGGAAAGCAAGAGCCTTACCGTCGAGCCGGGAGTCTAGAAACCGTGATCCCATCTGTGGGGAAAGTGGAAGGGACACTCATGGAAGAAGACTGACGGCAGATGCAAGCACGCTCAGCGTGGTGGCACCGGAGGGAGATGCAGATCCAACCACTGCACACACATCCAAGTGGCCAAAATCTTAAATCTGATAATAGCAAGTGTGGGCAAAGCTTAGGAGCCACAGGACCCCGTCCGTGTGTGACTGCCGGCCACAAGGCAGCCACGTTGGGACAGGAGCCAGCCGCTTTCCACGTGTGCTCTTAGCACACAGTCTGGTCACACTGCCACTTGCAGCATGTCCCAAAAGAAATGAACCAGTTAGTGGGCACTCGAGCTGTGTCCATCAACTGATGGTGGAGCCCCACATGCCTGCAAGATTCAGGCAATATTCAGCAACAAAAAGGAGCTCAGGACAGGCAGGCGCCAGCCAGGACCCGCCTGCAGCGCTTCGTGACAGGAGCCAGGCTCGAAGGCCGCGCGCCGCTGGCCCCATGTGTAGGACGCTCTCGAAAAACATGGGTGGGAAACAGACCCGGGGTTTGCAGGGCCGGGGTCCTGGCAGCAGGGCGCGGCCTGCGGGGACCTGGGGGCAGAGCTACCCACCTTTGTAGGAGCCCTGTTTGGGGAGATGGTTTGATTTGCGGTTGACTATGGGCCATGGAGATTTGGGCATTGTCGCCGCACAGTCGCACGGGACAGTCTCATGTGGCCGACATATCAACCTAAGACAGGAGTCAAGGGCACAGCCTTGATTATCCGATGACGGGTAAGAATGTTGGTGCACATAGACGTCCTAGAGCATCCCCTCTTTTAAAACAAAAGGGGGGAAATGCAGGAGCCCTGTTTGGGGAGATGGCTTGATTTGCGGTTGACTATGGGCCATGGAGATTTGGGCATTGTCGCCTTCCGTAATCTCACGGGACTTGGCCCGGGATCTCGCGGGACTTGAGCGAGATTGCTGATCGGGTCAGCGCCATTTTGGTGGTGTGTGTGGCACGTGTTAGTCGTTGTTAGAGCCAGAGAGAAAAGTTATCAGAATAAAAAGCTGTTTGTCTCCAGTTTGCCTCTGAACCTCTTCCCGCGGCTTCGTTGCTCCAAGCGGCCATCGCTTCAGGCGGCGACACACCTTGACCGCGGAGGAGCCGGCACTGTGGCGTGCCCGCCTCGAATGGCGTCAGTCAGACTGCAGAGGCAGCCCCCTTCATGCCAGCGAAGCCCCATACCCCACACGAACACAGTCCTCGGCATCGGAGGGCAGGGCGTGCCCACCAGGCGTGTGCTGAGCCTGGTGAGCAGTGTCCCCTGTGCTCCGGCGCCCCGTGGACACCCGTGCCCTCCCATTTTACAGATGACCACGCCCCGGGGGAGCCGCATCACCCAGCGTTGCCCCCAGGCCTGACTCCAGAGACCTCCCCCATGCGACTCAGGCTGTCCTGGGGCACTCCTCAGGGGCCACCAAGCCAGCGGTCCCCGTCACCCGTTTTCCAGAGGGAGGGAGGAGGCCTGGGGAGTGACTGGCCCAGACTGGCAGCAGAGGAACCGGTTCCAGGCCTCCTGTCACCAGACCCTCCCTGTGCCCAGGACGCTCCCTGCTCCTCGGCCCAAGGTCACCAAGAAACGGCCACAGGTGCCAGCAGCTCCCCAGGAGGCCAGCGCAGCCCTGGGCTCAGAAGGTGACGGTCGTGCACCCGTCCCGAGGTCCAGCCCCGGTGGGGGAGGCCACTCCAAGCTGGAGAATCCTGAGTGGGCGCCGGCCGCCGGGTGCTGGGGGACAGGAGGGGGCTGTGGAGGGCTGGGCCAGCCCCGTCCTCTCGGGCTGTGACTGCCCTGCTCCCACCGCAGCTCTGAGCAGGGAGCCGGGAGTCCGGGCGGGGCTGGCCCAGCCCTGTGCCACCCGGAGCCGAGACCCACCTGCGGCTGAGTGCAGCCGGCCAGGCCTCCCGCCCAGCAGGCCGAGCCCTGGGCAGCGTCCTGCCCCTCGGGGCACCCTTCTCTGGCTCCCACCTGCCCTGCTGTGCCACCCACTGGCCAGTGTCCTGGCTGCGAGCCGTCTGGGCCCCCGTCTCTCCCAGTGGCTTAATGGGGTGGACACTCAAGCACCCAGGGGGCATCTGGCTGCCTAGCAAGTGGCACAGGTTTCTGGGGACACCTGAGAGCAACTTGGTGGCCCTGAAAGGCCACCTTCCTGTGGACGGCCAAGCGGCCTGCTCGAGACGGGCTAGCTCCGGAGGTGTCCTTGTCTGTGAGTCGTTCTGGGCCACGCTGGGCAGTAGGGACAGTGCCGGGGCCTCGTCTGGTCAGTGCCAGGCTGGCTGGCCAGCACAGCCCCGTGCCCTGCGCCTGCCCTGCTGGCCCCAGTGTCCAGATACCCCTCAGAGAAGGGACTTCTGGTGGGGGGGGGGGGACAGGCTCCTGGGCCTCACTTGAGACAAACAGGTGCTGAGCTGACCCCGAGGTCAAGAACCAGCAGGTCCCTAGCCCAGCAGGGTCCTGAGCAGGACGCCCATTCCGACTGCGCTCTGGGACACGGGCTGGGGGACACCGGGCTGGGGACACGGCACTCTGGGACACGGGCTGGGGGACACCAGGCTGGGGGGCTGCATGAGGAGGTGTCCTTGTCCACAGTGCCCCCGACCCCCACCAGGTTTGGTGCCAGTGTGGCTCCCGGGGAAGGACAGGCAGTGCTGGCTGACCGAGGCCACCCCGCCGCCCCCAGCCCTGCAGAGCCCCAGCGGCTGCCTGGCAAGCACAGCTCCTCGGGCGAAGGTCAGACCGGAGGGTACGAAGGTCACGCCCCTTCTCAAGGACACAGCCTGATGGCAGGGCCAGACCACCCTGCGCAGCTAGAGCCCCCCTGGGGAGACCCCCTCGCCCGGCAGCCTGGCCAGCCCAGGGGCGAGCTCCTGGCGGACAGAAGGCCTGAGGCCTCCGCAGGCCAGCTGTGGCCAGGGCACTGCGCCTCCGAGGACCCCTCCTTCCATTAAAAAAAAAAAAAAAAAAAAAAAAAAATTAACAAGAAAAACAGTTTCTGGGCTGGGGTTGGGGATCAGCGGCAGAGCGCTCACCTAGCACGTGCGCGGCCCTGGGTTCGATCCTCAGCACCACGTAAACATAAACAAAATGAAGGTGTGTGTCCAACGGCGACTGAAAAGTAAGTGTTAAGAAAAGCAGTTTCTGCACCCCAGCTGTGTGGGGTTGGCAGACTCGCTGCTGCCTCCCCGGGGCTCCCTGGCCTCCCCACACCAGGGCCTGGAGACGACAGGCCTGGACTTTCACAGCTCTGGGGGTCAGCTGCAGGCAGGGGAGGGTCCTTCCTGCCTCTTCCAGCTTCAGGGGTCACTGGTGTGCCCTGGCTTCGGGCACGAGCTTTGGATCTGGTGCCTGTGTGTCTGCACACGTGTGTGCATGTGTGTGTGCACGTGCGTGTCTGCATCTCCTCCCGTGGTCTTCCCACAGGACACAGCCTCTGGGTCAGAGCCCACCGCTGCATGTGACCTCACCTTCACCAATGACATCGCGAAGCCCCTGCTGCGGTCAGGGCGTGCTCAGGGGCTCTGCGCGTGAGTTGGCAGGGCCGTCGCTCAGTCATACGGACACACGGGCATCCCTGGACCTAGGCCTGCTTTTGTCTTCTGGTCACCGTGAGCCCCACGAGCCTCCTGGCCAGGTGCTGTGTGTCCTGAAGACGCCACCCTGCCCGCCAGCCCCTGGCACAGCCACCTGGCCCCTGGTGGGAACTGGACAAGCCCCTGCTGTCCCAGCCCCTTTCAGGGTGGGCCTCGGCAGCCGAGGACCCTGCCCGCCGGCCTCCCTGGCTCCCGCCTGTGGGTAAACCCTGAGCTGTCCCCGGCTCTGTCCCGGGCACCTTCCCGCGGGCCGCCCTGTGCAAACAGCCTGCTCTGGCCTGGCCGCCCGCCGGCTCCAGGCTGCGATAGGAAGGCGGAGGGCGGACCTTGCTGATCTCTCACACGGCATCAGCACCTGGGCCGGGCTCCACCACGACTTGGCAGGGCCCACGCGAGCGGCTGGCCAAGATGGATGTATGCCCCTCGGCACTCCCTGCCCACCCCGGCCGCCGGCCACCGCCCTGCCAGCCCAGGGACCGCGGCAGCCAGCCCCCAGCAGCTGCCAGGCCCGCGTGCCAAGACGCAGAGCAGCAATTCCCAGTGTCGCCTGGGCCCCGGAGGGCTTCCTGGCCCCGCGCTGGGGAGCCGCGGTCCCTCCTGTCCCCTGCCCTGCCCAGGCTGCCAGGAGGGCAAGGGGCAGGCGGTGGCCTGGGGTGCTCCCACCCCCTGCCTCCAGCCTCCCTCAGCCCCAGCACCAAGTGAGGTCACACAGAGAGTGACGCAGAGACGCCCTGGCTGGGGGAGGCCCGTCCATGCACGGAGCAGCTGGGGAAACTGAGGCTGGACAGCGCCCACAGTGGGCCCAGCGGGGCGTCCAGGAGCCCTGGCGCAGCGGCCCAGGACCCAGCGGGCGGGCACAGGGCCCAGCCACCTGCCAACTCTGCAACTGGGCCAATGGCGTCCCTCCCAGCCAGGGTGGGGACGAGGCGGCGAGCGCCCGGGGCTGCTGTCAGGAGCGTGGGCATGCTCCGGGGACGGGGCTGCTTTCGAGGAACACAGGGTCCCCACGTCTCCAAGGACACAGGCAGCAGAGACACGCTCACACCTGTGAAGGTGACAACAGGGAGCGATGGCCCCGCGGGGCTCAGGGGTGGCCAGCTGTCCTACTGCCCTGGACCCTGCAAGACGGGCGGCCCAGAGGGAGATGTGACGTGTCACAGGGAGCGGAGGACAGAGGCCAGCCCTGGAGCAGTGACGGAGAAGCAGAGGGGCCTGAGCGGCAGGGGCAGCCGGGAGGGCCATGGCCCTGTGCAAGAGCCGGCAGGAGGCCGCAGCCCCGTCACCCTGTCACCCACAGGGCTCAGCACTGGCCCTCTGCCCTGGCTTCACGCAGGGACAGCTTCCACCCACCCTCCCCACTGAGAGGGACGCCTGGGAGTGCGGGGTCAGGAGAGCCAGGTCCAAGCCCCAGGGCCAACAGCACAGCCCTGGCCCGCAGCGGGGTCGAGGGTCAGCGTTGGGAGTGGTCCTCAAGACGGCAGGCCCCTGGGCTCCTCACCAGGGCAGGAGATCCGGGGGCTCTGGGAGGACAGGCAGAAAGGCCAGCGCTGTCCCCGCAGTGGGGACTAGCAAACCCCGTCAGGGCGCGCCCTGCTGGTCTCGATCCCCTCCCTGCCCGGAGAGGTCCCTGGCCAGCAGGGTCCGCCTCTTCTCTCCAGAGAGCCCACCCAGCTCGCCCAAGGCCGCGGCCGCAGGAGCAGGCCAGGGGGCAGCGGGTCTGGCTCCGTCCAGCCACCCCTGTCTGGGAGCAGCGGACCCGGACACGCCCGCACCACCGAGACCCGGGGCAGGGGCGCCCCGGCCGTGGCCACGAGGCCTCGGGCGGGTGATGGGCTGCTCTCAGGGGCCCCAGATGCCTCCTGCCCAGATACCGAGCTGCCAGCTGTTGGCCCAGCTGGTGCCCTGCTGCCCGCATGGGCTGCGGCGCATTCACAGGACACACAGCAGAGCCACGGGCCAGCGCAGCACAGAGGAGGCCTAGAGGCCCCCGGCGGGAGCCGGCTGAGGGCCACCTGCAGGCAGAAGCCGGGACACGGCCGCCCGGGGCTGCCCTGCGCAGCATCCCCCGTGGCCAGCCTGGACGGCTGAATCAGGCCCAGGCAGGACAGCGGAACCTGCCCTGGGTCACTCGGGGACTCGGACGGCTCTAGACTCCCTGCCCAGTGCTCCCTCAGCCAACGGGACCCGGCCATCCCTGCGTGTAAACTGAACTTCGTCCTCGTAAACACTGACCAAAGCCCAGGAGGGCCGCTGCCCAGAGGTGCCGTCCTGGGAAACAGGACGGTAACTCCCGCCGCCCAGGGACCAGGTAAGAGCAAAGGCGCCCGCGGTGTGGACAGCGTGCAGGGCCTGGACACGCCGCCTCCACGGCACCACAGGGACCTGGAGCACGGGAGGCGGCGTGGCCCCGCGGCTGGCCAGCTGTCCCTGCTGGTGTCTGCGCTGGCTCCCGTCAACCTGCCCTGTGCGTGCAGACTCCAGTGGGCGTGGGACCCCACCCTGCCGCGAGCCCCTCTGGGCCTGGGGGCCACTCTGACCCGAGGGCCCGTGGCATGGGGCGCAGCAGCACAGTGGACCTCTCCCCACGCGGAGGCCGGGGCAGGAGGAACGGCGCCCGCAGGTCCTGGGACACGAGGGCCGCGGGGAGGAGCAGGCTCTGCCCCTCCTCAGACCTCGGTCTCCTCATCTGCCCCGAGGGACGGCGGCCAGACCTTCAGGGCTGGGGGAGGAGGGGCCCCACTGCCCGGCACCCAGGAGGCAGCGGGAAGAGGCCACTGCTGTAACCACGGCGACCAGAATGCGCCACACACCGGGGCTGCCCGGGTCACAGAGCGCCGGAGCGACTCGCGCCCACGCCGGCGCCGCGCCTCAGGTCACCCGCGGCAGTGCCCGGCACCCGGGTCCCAGCCGTCCCCCACTCCTCACACGTGCTCGAGGCGGGGCCGCGGCAGGGCCTGGGGACCAAGCCACCCTGACCTGCTCGGGGAGCGGCCCTTTGGGACTGAGTCAGGGTCCCGAGACGGACCCCGAGGTGAGCCACTCACAGAGAGGTGTGCCTGGGCTCCAGCGCCAGGCCTCAGCACACGCGCCCGTGGCCCCTGGGCTTTGGGCCTGGGGTGAGGCCGGGCACCATGGCTGGGCACGTGGCCAAGCAAGTCTGCTCACCTCCTGGCCAGCCCTCCAGGAGGGGAGAGCAGGGGCTGGGGCCCCACTGTCCCTTCAGGCCACGTCCTAGTCCCCAGGTGCCACGTCTTGAGGGCTCCAGGCCTCCCAGTGGTGCCCCCAAGGCCAGGTGTCCTGGTCAACAGCAGGTGGCCCCTCCTCACAGCTGGGTGCCACATCTGGACAATGGAAAGAAACCTCTCAGGGAGAATCCAGAGAGCCCATGCCACGCGAGGAGCACGCCACGCCAGGCAGAGGCCACGCCAGGCAGGGGCCACGCCAGGCAGAGGCCACGCCAGGAGCATGCCACACCAGGCTCACACCACGCCAGGCAGAGGCCACGCCAGGCAGAGGCCACACCAGACAGGGGCCACGCTAGGCAGAGGCCACGCCAGACAGGGGCCACGCCAGGCAGGGTCCACACCAGGCAGAGGCCGCGCCAGGAGCATGCCACGCCAGGCAGAGGCCGCACCAGGCAGAGGCCACTCCAGGCAGAGGCCACGCCAGGAGCATGCCACGCCAGGCAGAGGCCGCACCAGGCAGAGGCCACTCCAGGCAGAGGCCACGCCAGGAGCATGCCACGCCAGGCAGACACTACACCAGGCAGACACTACACCAGGCACACACCGTGCCGGGCAGACACCTGGCCTTGGCGAGCGTCTCGTGCCGTGGCTGCAACGGTGTGGGTGCGGGGGCCAGTGCACGGGGCTCCTCCAGCTCTGGCCCTCGGCCCTGCCCATCTCCCCCGGGGCGCACCAGGCTGCAGTGTCAGCGTGATGCTGATGGACGGGGGAGGACGAGGCTGACCGGGGTCCTGGGGCAGTGAGGGCCCCGGGCTCTGCGGTCCCACAGCCACAGAGAGAGCAGAGGGGCCGGAGAGGGAGGAGCCCAGGCTCTGGGTGGTGAGACCTGTGTGGACCAAGGGCAAAGGGCAAAGGGCAAAGGGCAGGCACACCCCAACCAGGAGCCAAGGACCTAGAGAGTAGCTCTGGGGACCCGGGACACCGGTGTCCTGCAGGCCCAGGGGAGGGCCGAGGCAGACGAGGCTGGACCAGGAGGGAGACCTCGCTGCCCGGCACAGCAGGGCCGCTGCCCCCGGAGACCCTGCAGATGGGGTCGGGGTGACGGGGTCTGCAGGAGCCCTGTTTTGGGGATTGGCTTGAATTGCAGTTGACTATGAGCCGTGGAGATTTGGCCTTTGTCGCCACCCGTAGTCTCACGGCGGGATCTCGAGTGACTTGGCCGAAATTGCTGATCGGGTCAGCGCCATTTTAGTGTTTGTGTTTGGCGTATGTTAGTTGTTGTTAGAACCAGAGAGAAAAGTTATCAGAATAAAAAGCTGTTTGTCTCCAGTTTGCTTCTGAAGTTCTTCCCGCGGCTCCGTTGCTCCAAGCGCTTCAGGCGGCGACAGGGGTCCGGGCAGGACGGCTGGACGGGGGGGTGCTGAGGCTCGAGGACATGGCCATGTCCAGGGCCATCCAAAGGGCAGACCAGGGACCCACCCGTCCCCAAGCCCCCGTTCCATTTTGGTCCTCTCTGAAGGGGGAAGGTGACCGTGGGCAGCACAGACGGGGACGAGCCACCAGGCCCAGGGAGGCGCTGCTCCAGGCCAGGTGCCCCCTCGGGAGGCCTGTGCCCACGAGGGCAAGGCAGGGGGGCAACAGCTGCCACCCACTCGAAGGACAGGAGGAGGCTGAGGTCCCCAGGCCTGGCCCCCCGAGTGGCCCCATGGCTTGGACTCCACCTGCCCAAAACTGCGCCCCACCAGCTAGACAACAGGAAGGACAGGACCTCCCCATGCAGGGTGTCCTCGACATCAAGACGGAGACCCCAGGCAGAGGCACGGGGCCAGCTGCACGTGTTCCCAGCCTCCGCACGGAGGCCGACTCCAGCCCCAAGGTCACCTGGGCCCCCGATGACCCCACCACCCGCAAGTGGGTGCTTGTCCCACGGGACCCCCAGAAAGCACAGAGCAGGGGCTCGGGGACCGGCTGCCACTGGGGGGGGGGGGGCCTTTGGAGGGACCCTGTGGCCCGGCGCAGAGGCCCACGCCTGTCGTCACAGCAGCTCGGGAGGCTGAGGCAGGAGGACCGCGACTTCAAAGCCAGCCTCACTAACGCAGCGAGGCCCTGTCCTAAGTAAAGGCTGGAGAAGGGCTGGGGGTGGCCCGAGGGAGGCGCCCTGCTCAGTGCTCGGTGCCGCTGGCTTCAGCGCCTCGAATCCCCACACGGACAGCCCCACCCGGGGAGGACGCAGGCCTACCCGGTACTGCCCCGCCGGGCGGCCCCGCGAGACGCCCAGGACACCCCAGGAGCATGCTGCCCGTCTGCTGACCGCGGCCTCCCTTTCTGCACCCTGGCTCCTCCCTCCCAGGACCGTGATGACCACGTGTGGAAGGCGGGACCCTCGCCCAGGAATGCGGTGTCCCTGGGGATGAGCCTGCACGGAGGACACGGGGGACTTAGGTGTCCTTAGAAGAAAGGGCGACCGAGAGAGGGACCAGGGCGGAGTCGTCGTCTGCCAGCCAAGGAGAGGCCTCAGAGGAGCCGGCCTGCGGCCCCCGGCCCAGACGTCCAGGCCAGCACAGGGACGAGGGCAGCCGCTGCTGAGGTGGCCTGGCAGTCACGCAGCTCCGGGGCCCTCCCACAGGGCGGCGGGACACCCAGGCAGGCCTCAGCAAGAGGAGCCACCCGAGGCCCTGGCCTCCCGCCCGGGGACCGCGGCCACCATGCTGTTCCGGGGCTCCTTGCCCCATCCTGCCACCCCACCTCAGCGGGCCAGGGACCCAGGGGACAGGACCAAGTGGCCACCTGGCCCCACAGCAGAGGGGCCTGAGCCAGGCTGCTGGACTGGGCCACCCTCGGGGCTACCCCCAGACGTGACCTGTGTGCTGGCCTGTGGCCTCGGCCTCGCTCAGCCCTGCCCGTCAGCCAGGGGCCGGGGGACCTGGAAGGGACAAGGACTCTCCAGGGCCACTCCCTCGTCCTCACGCCTGCTGGATGCCAAGGGAGTTCCAGACCAAGGTCAGGGTCCCGCAGGCCCCCAGAGGAGCCGCCCTGCGGGATGCCCGCACCTCAGCCCAGCCCAGGAGCGGGTCACTGTCCCCACCCCACGGATGCCCTGGACGGAGGTGGCTCTGCCAGCGCGTTGGCTGGGGAAGCACAGCCAGTGTGGCTCCCCTCAGGACAGCACGCGCCTCCCAGGGACACCAGGCCTTCCCGGGCGGCCGCCTCCCCGCCCTGCCTCTGGGCTGGGGTCACGCCCCAAGGGTCGGGGCGCTCTCAGGGGCTTCGCCGATAGATGTCTCTGACCCCCTGAATGGGGACCGCGGCACCCACGCAGCCCGTCCCCGCCACGCTGCGCTCGGTGCCAGCTCAGGGCGCTCAGAGGCATCGGGGCAGCCGACAGGTGTGTGGGCGGGTGACAAGTGGCCTGGGCCAGTGGCTCTCCCTCGGACCCGGGTCTTGCTTGAGTTGAATCTTCGCTCCGCTGCTGGGTCCCGCAGCCTTGCACAGTGACCTGGCCCCTCGACCTCCCGGTCCCTTAGACAGGACAGAGCTGCTGTCCAGAGCCCTGTGGCATTCAACAGGCGAGACCAGTGCTGGACACACAGGACTGGCCACCGTCCTCCAGCCCGCCCGAGCTTTGGCCCTAGACCCCAGCCTGCCTGCCCCGGTGAGCTCCTCCAGCCTTAGAAGGGCTCTCTCCACTTGCCTCCGTCCATCCCTGCGTCACCAGGGATGTGGTGAGGTCACCCCAGCTCTCAAATGGATCAGTCGGGATGACATCTGACCCCATGAAACTCTCCCGTCGTGTAAAAGACGTCCCTGATATAGGCGATCGAAGGCGCCAAGAAGAAGTTGCTAAGCCCCACCGTCCTCCTAACTTACTGATTCACCACCCTAGGGTGCGATTCTCGCCCTCATAGTCTAAAAATATCTCCAAGGGCTCCAGCCATCACACTCACATTCCAAGGAGTCTGGTGACTTGCTCTGGCCAAAGGGATATGAGCAACCAGGATGCAAGCAGAGGTTTGAGCATCTTTTGCGCATTTAAGCTGCCAACTTGGCGCTGGGGTGCTCCGCTGTCATATGAACAAGCCCCGGCTGATCTCCTGGGATAAGAGAGCACCAGCTATGCAAGTGGGGGCCCTGAATGGGGAGAGACCACCCTCCAGCCAGCCAGGCTGGATCAGGGTCAGCAGCCAACTCACAAACCAGGAAAAGTGATGGGCCCTTGCTGATTTCAGCCACAAAGCTTTGGGCTATTTGTTATGCAGCAGAAGCTAGCTGATACAGGGAGGCTGAGAAACGTCTGTGAGCTGGGCCACAACTCCCTGAATGTCTGTGATGTCAGGGCAGGTGTGCGGCAGCCCCCACCCCAGCTGAAGGCCAGGTCCTGCTCCAGTCCTGCCACCAGAGTCCCCAGGGAAGTGATGAAGTCCTCCCACACCTGGCCACGAGATCGTCCTACCTGAGACCACGTGAGGAGGGAGGCTCGGCGCAAGCCACACCAAGGCTCACCACCACCCCTCCGGGTGGCCAGTGGAACAGCAGCTCAGCCTCGACCTCCTCAAGGGTTGCCCACAGGGCACGCTGGGCATCTGGGGACCAGCAGCCACCCACCCCGAGCCGCCTCGGTCTGCCGACTGTGAAACGGACGGGCTAGAGCAGCTCTCCACGCACACCCTCTGTCTTGGGCTGGGCTCTGGCCCCTGCGTGCAGCTGTCCCCGAGGGCTGGGCCCTGCACCCTGCATGCCCACACGCCCACCCTCTGCAGTCCCCGCCACTCTGGCCCACAGGGCAACCCCCGCCCCTGCCGTGCCTGAACCGGCTCCCGGGGACCCCCAGGGTGCAGAGGGTCAGAGGCAGAGCCCCTTCCCCAGCTCGGGCCTGAGCGCATGCTGGTGCACACGGAACAGCAGGAGCTCTGGAAGCTTCTAGAGGGCATCCAGGCAACCCAGGCGGCCGGCGCTGCCCGCCAGGTCCCAGCGGTTCACATTCCTCCGTGACCGTCCCAGCGAGGCTGCCCAGGAAGACGCCCAGCAAGCGTCCCCAGCCTCAGAGGGAAACACGGGTCCCCAGAGGACTGAGCCCTCTCAGGATCGCTGGGAGCTGCTGCCTGCCCAGTTCCAGCCACCTAGGACACAGGGCCGGGGCACCCGGGGGCTTCCGTGGGACAAGGTCCTGCCCAGGCCACCCCGTTTCTCCTTTGACGAGGGGAGGGCTCGTGGGGGTGCCGTGGCGGGGCTCGGGTTCCGGCCTGGCAGTCCCAGCCACCTGTTTGCCTGTCTGTGGAAGGGACTGGGGTGACCAGATCAGGGGTCCCAGGCAGGGGCAGGGTGCTACAGCCAGCTGGCAAGTGCCCGCCCTCCTGAGGGGCACGGGCTCCCCCACAGAGACCCCCCGGCTGCTGCTGGAGAGGCCCCGGCCTGTGCTTTTCCCAGGAGAAATGGAACAGAGTCAGGCCCTGCCGAGGGCTGGACGGTGGCCCCACAGGGACACCCCCGCCTGACGCTGTGGGCCGACGTGGACGCTGAGCCCGGCTGGCCCTCCTGGGAGAGCCCCTCACACAGACCACAGTGTCAAGCCACGGAGCTGGCGCCAGCTCCTTCCTGAGGCCACGGGAGGCGCCAGTTCTGAGGACTTGGTGACACTTCATGAAACGTGTCTTAGGACGGTCCTCGCCTCTCCCCGCCCCCTCCTTTGTGGCTTTTCTGTGTAAATGGCCCCCTGCACCGGAGTCGGCGTCTTGGGCTTTATTTGGGATCCGGAACAGCCCTCAACCCCGACCCAGAACCTGTCTGTGTGCCTTTGTGTGGAAACAGGGTCCTCAGGGCTTGAGCAGGGGATCTTGAGACCAGGTCACCCGGGGAGCCTGAAACCCAGCCGCGTGTCCCCGCCCAGGGTGAGGACAGCGTGGAGAGGTGGACTGGAGCGACGTGGCCACGAGGCGGGGGACACCCGAGCCTCGCAGAGGGAGCGTGGCCCCGCAGACGCCCCGTCTCAGGTCTCTGGGTGCCAGGCCAGGAGAGGGGACCTCTGCTGGTTCTGGTGGCCGTCACAGCACACGGGGAGCTCAGGGCAGCCAGCCCAGCCCAGGGTCAGCGGGCTCTGGGTCCAGCTCGCAGGGTGCAGAGGAGCCTGGGGGACGTCGCAGGCCTTGGAGGGAGTGACGGCGCCTCCCGGGGGCCGTCGGGCCGCAGCCTGGCAAACCGCAAGGTGCCCTTCCAGGTGGAGGCACAGGCGCCCCTCGCCCGGCGCCGGCCGCCCCACAGGAAGGGCAGGTGCGCGGGTTCACAGAGGCCGGCGCAGGGCCGGGGCCACACCGCCCGAGAGGAGCAGGCCTGGCCCTCCCCGGGGGCACCGTCACATGGCAGAAGGTGCCAGGCTGGTGAGTGGCCACCCCCTCCTGGCACCACCGTCCACTGCAAATGCCTGGCCAGAGTTGGTGCCAGCAGCTTTCAGGGGCTGTCACGTGCCCGGGCAGCTGGTGGCATCCGGCCAAGGTGCCCGCCCGCCCGCCCTCCCCGGACACACCTTTGGTTCGGAGGAATGTGTCGCCCTTTCATTCCTTGAAGGGGAAAAGCTCGCTCTCTGCAGAATTCTTCCCGGGACCCAGCTGCTGGCCGCTGGCAAGGGGTCCTGGGAAGGTCACAGCCCCCAGGGACCCCCACCCTGCCTTCCCCAGGCCCACAAGTGCCCTCTGAACGCCCCCCACCTGGGAAGGACACGAGGGCATGCTTTAGGCAGGGAGTCACCTCACCCCCTGCCGACCTTGGGCTCCTCCCTGCCCTCCGTCTACTCCTGGTGACATGGGAACACTCCACGGGGCTCCCTGGGGCACCCAGTTGGAGAACTGCCGTCCTCTCGTCCCCACTGGGACCCTGGGACTTTGTGCTGTCAGGGGTTCGTTACTGATGACACCGGAGTGACAGGTGCCCGCAGGGGTCTTGGGGCAGGCCGGGCTGTCTGGCCAGCTCTGACGGGGTCAGACCATGATGTCAACCACGTGCTTGGCGTGGGCTCCTGGAGCGGGCGTGGTGACGCGGGCGGTGGGACGGACACTGCCACTCTGCCCCAGCTGGGCTGCGTGCCCGTGGGCCCGTCCGGCTGCTCTGAGCCTCAGCCTCCTTAAGTGGCAGTGGCCCCTCCCAGCAGCCCTCCCTGGGTGCGGCTGGCAAGGCGGGCACAGGCAGCCCCAGCCCCTCAGCTTGGCACTGTCCGGGGGCCCCGTGAGGCCTGCCCCTGAGACGGGCACGGGCAGCCCCAGCCCCTCAGCTTGGCACTGTCCGGGGCCCGTGAGGCCTGCCCCTGAGACGGGCACGGGCAGCCCCAGCCCCTCAGCTTGGCACTGTCCGGGGCCCCGTGAGGCCTGCCCCTGAGACGGGCCTTCTGGCACGTTCCGTCTCCTAACCAGGCAGACAAAGGGAAATGACACCGGGGCACCTCCGTGTCGGTGCCCAGCACTCTGGAGGGAGACCCCTTTCCAGTTGGGGGCCTTCTCCCAGGAGCTGGAGGCCATGAGTCAGTGCGCGGATTCCACCAGGGTCACCTGGTGGCCGAGGAGCAGGGCCCAGTGGCTGCCCACCCAGGCCACAGGCCCCACTGTGAGAGGCTCAGCACCACCAGGGGCAGCTCCTACGAGCCCCCCAGGAGCGTGGGGACAGAGCAAGAGGGACAGAGCTGGACTCCAGCCTGCACTGCCCAAAGAGAGGGCATCTGTGCCAGGCACGTTGGCTCAGCCAGGCATGGGGACGAGAGGACAGCACAAGTGACAGCACGTGCACACACAGAGGGGGACAGTGAGGCCGCGTCCAGGGAGCTCAGAGCCAGGAAGTGACCTCTGGAGTGTGCACACGCACACACGCACCCCCTGGGTGCCGCGGGCTCGGCCGGCCAGCACACTGCGTGGAAGGTCACCGGCCCTCAGAGGCTGCGCTTTGCCAGGGATCCTCGAGGACAGCGTCAGAGACACCAGTGTGCGGGCGAAGACGGAGCCGGGCCCAGGCCAGCCGCGGCCCAGCATGAGGGGAGGACACGGGCCCCGGCTGCCAGGCACAGACACCCTGCGGCACCGCTGGGGAACTCACACAGGGTGGGGATGAAGAAGGAGGCCACCGTGCCCTCGCCAGGGCGGGTGCCCACCAGCTGGGGAGGACGACTGGACCGGAGGACTCGCGGGCAGGCCGAACTTCCAGAGGGACACTTAGCATTCATGAGTCATGGCCACAGGGCCACCTGCAGGACCAAGGCCCTGGCACCAGGGGGTGTGCCCTGCCCGCTGCGGGAAGGCTGGCCTCCTGGCCACGGCCCACCGGGTGGGCGGACTCGGCAGGCTGCGCTGAGCTCTCTGGGGCCAGGATTTGGAATGCCACGCGGGGCGAGCAGTTAATGATCGACTGCCCCCCCCCCCCCGGCCTGCTATCAAGTGTGTGCGACGTCTGCCCGAGCAGACACCGGGGTGGCGGGCCTTCCCGGGCTCCCCGCCCCGTGACCTTGGGCTGCAGGCGGCTGGGGATCCCACTCGGGGGCTCCCCCACGCGTTCCCGGGCTGAGACATTCCCTGCCCCCGCCCCTCCCCCTGGTCACCGTCGGAGAGGACATTCTTTCCCGAGCTGCAGGCTTGGGGAAGGGCCTGGAGTTGTAAAGTGTGTCTCTGCCCCTGGAAGGAAAGGCGGTCACCGGGATGGGTCACCGGGCCAGCCTCCGCCTCCCGCCTGGGTGCCCAGATGTGGGGAAGTGCCCTCCGCAAGAGCTGCTGACCTCTGCCGATTCCTATGCCAATCCCAGAACCCGCTCGTCCCACGTTCAATAAACGCTGAGGAATGTTCCAAAGGTCCGGGTGGACCGTGCCACCGGCAGACAGGAGGGCGCTGCGAACCTGCCCGCGGGAGCTCGCGCCCGCCTGGGCTCAGCCACGTGCCCCTCAGCTGACTGGGCCAGGGCCAACCGCCTGAGCGTCAAAAGCTGGCAGTGCCCATCTTGACCTTGAGCGCCCCTTCCCGAGAATCCCTCTAGGAAAGCAAGCACCAAGCACCGCAGCACGGAACTGGGGGCCCGGGGGGGGGGGGACACAAGTGTGTCAGAGCCGGGGACATGGTCCCACCCCAGCCCTGCGCCCCAGTGTCCCCGCACACCCGCACTCGAGGGCTCCTCTGGCCCCCGCACCGAGACCTCCCGCTCCACAGGCTTTGCCGTTCCGCACCCTCCGCCTGCCTCTCTCCGCCAGGTAACTGACCCCTCTGTCCACGCAGTTTAGTGAGCCTTGGTCAGGGAGGCCCGCCCCGCAGGTGAGGTGACCCTGGAGGAGCCACCCTCCAGGAGAGCTGCCCCTGTCCCCAGCACCCCCAGAACTCTGAGGGCATTGCCGTGTGTGCTGGTTTGCTCCAGGGTGTGAGCTGCCCCAGCGCGGGAACCAGCCAACCAGGGGCTGACCCCAGCACCCGAAGACTGTGCGTCGGGGACGGCAAGGGGGAGGGAGGCTGGATGGACAGGTGGACAGACGGACAGGTGGGTGGATGGATGGATGGATGGATGGACAGACTGTGCGTCGGGGACGGCAAGGGGGAGGGAGGCTGGATGGACAGGTGGACAGATGGACAGGTGGGTGGATGGATGGATGGATGGATGGACAGACTGTGCGTCGGGGACGGCAAGGGGGAGGGAGGCTGGATGGACAGGTGGACAGACGGACAGGTGGGTGGATGGATGGATGGATGGATGGACAGACTGTGCGTCGGGGATGGCAAGGGGGAGGGAGGCTGGATGGACAGGTGGACAGACGGACAGGTGGGTGGATGGATGGATGGATGGATGGACAGACTGTGCGTCGGGGACGGCAAGGGGGAGGGAGGCTGGATGGACAGGTGGACAGACGGACAGGTGGGTGGATGGATGGATGGATGGATGGATGCACAGACTGTGCGTCGGGGACGGCAAGGGGGAGGGAGGCTGGATGGACAGGTGGACAGACGGACAGGTGGGTGGATGGATGGATGGATGGATGGACAGACTGTGCGTCGGGGACGGCAAGGGGGGAGGGAGGCTGGATGGACAGGTGGACAGACGGACAGGTGGGTGGATGGATGGATGGATGGATGGATGGACAGATTGATGGGTGGCTGGATGGACGCATGGGTGGATACCACCGATTGTCCTCCAGGGAACCACGGTCTTGGTGGCATAATCTGCATTTCCCGTGTCTTCCCGGAGCAGAGCAAGGACCTGCAGGGGCACTATGAGCCACGCCCCTGCTGAGGCTTGGGGACTGAGGACCCCGCAGGCTGGCGTCCGGCCTCCTCTTCTTCCTTCTCTGGGCACTGCTCACACTGTCCCTGCCCACAGCGCTGCCCGTCCATGACCCACATCCAAACCCGCCTGCAGCTCGAGCCCTCTCCAGAGACCCCGTCTTCCCCACATCCAGGGGCTGAGTGACCCGTGCCCTCCCGAACAGGCCACGACACGTTGAGTGGAGGGACGTGTCCACAGACAAATGACAGCCCTGTCCTTCGAGCCCAGGGCCTGAGCCCAAGCTCGCAGCCTCTCCTCTCCAGGGACCGGAAGCCAGGGCTCCGGCCGAGCCTCAGCTTGCACACCTGTGGAAAGGCGTCTGTGAGGAGTGGGCAGGTCGCAAGCCCACACGTGCAGGCCACCGGGCAGTGCCTGGCGCAGGCAGCTCAGCGCAGCTGTGCCACAGGTGGACGGGTTGACCTGAGGCGCAGGAGGGGTGGCCATTCAGGGCAGCAGGCTGAGGTGCCCTCGGACACGGCAGGGCCTGCGGATGCCCTGGCCTGCCCCGTCCCGTCCCGCACACCCGCAGGCTCAGAGCCACCCTGGAGCTCCTCCTGGGTCCTCACAGCCCTACTGTCCACTTGGAGGGCCATGAGCGTCCCAGCCACCAGGGTGGGCCTTGAAAACGCTCCTTGCTCTGCGCAGACGGCGCCCCGCCTCCCACCAGCCTGCAGAGCCCGGGGACCGCCCCCCGCCCCGGCTGCCCACTCGCTCCCACGCAGCCTTCGGACCAGCAGGCTTCACCCGGGCAACTGTGCCAGGTCTGCCCTCAGCTCCCTCCGCGGGGCCACCAGCCCGGCTCAAGTCCCCACCACAGCCACAACCAACAGGTCACGCTGGAGCCCTGCCCAGCCCCTGGGCCCCTGGGGCACTTGGTAAATGGTGACCGAGCGGATGAGAGGAGGGGGTGGAGCGGACGTGCCCGTCCACTGGTTCAATACTGTGGCACAACCCTACTGCTGGCGTCCTTCGGCAGGGCCGGTGACAGCCACGCCCAGGCTGTGGCGAAAGGACCTGCCCGTCCTGCACAGTGAGCCGTCCACGTGTGATTGACCCACAGAGAGATGGTCGACAGTGACTGCGCGCTGACCACGCGTGGTCAGGAAGTGTACACGGGGGCGTGGACATCGGCCGAGGTGGGGCAGGGGTCTGGACGGGCACCAGGGGCTCCTCTCCCGTCTCGGCTGAGACCTGGGGGTTCCAGAAGACGGCGAAGTTGAGGCCTCGGAGGGCGCAAGTCTCCCGGGGCTGCTGGAACACACCGCCCGCGCTGGGCGGCCTGAGAAGGCCTCTGTCCCCGCAGTCTGGACGCAGGGAGCCTGAGGGAGCTGGGGGCAGGTGGCGGTCCCTCCAGAGGCCTCGGGAGGGTCCCTCCCACCTCCCCCAGCTTCTGGGGCCCCTGGTGGCCTCTTCCTCTTCTGGCCCTCACAGGACACTTGTCATCGAATGCTAGGCCCACAAGCAGCACGCAGGATGAGCTCATCCCAAAATCACTTTGTATTCACCCATTTCCTGTTTGCCGATAATAAAATACCACAGACTGGGTGAGTTATAAAGAGGTTTATTTTGGCTCACGGTTCTGGTAGAAGGGCAGGAGGCCTCCTCTGGTGGTGTCCCCTGGCTGGGGTGTCCTGAGCTGGTACAGGGAGTCGGAGGACAGGGACGGAGCATGGGCCTGTTGGGCTGCCCCTGGGGAGCCACTCGGCATGGCCCACGGGGTGGACCGGTCTCTTCCTCGAGGCCCCGCCCTCTGAAGCCCACAGTGGGGCCTCGATGCCCACGTGAGTCTGGGAAGGACAGGCCGTACTCAAACCACAGCCCCCAACCATATCATACCTACAAAGACCCTCTTGTCCAAAGTCAGCCATGCCACCAGTCCTGGGGGTCAGGACCTGCACGTTTTCAGCACGTGACAAGTGCCTGAGGCCAGGAGGCCTGGACCAGGACGGTGACAGGCAGGAGGGGTGGCCCCATGCGCCCAGGTGGTGGGCGGGGCTGGTTCCTGCAGGACCTGGCCCAGAGCTGGGGTGGTGGGTGCCAGGCCGGCTCCACGCTGGGGAGGGAGGTGGTCCCGCAGAGGGGGAGGGGCGGTGGGGAGGGTGGAGGAGCGGGCGCGTCCACCCAGGGCTGTGGCGGGCAGCGGGGAGAGATCAGAGCCCAGCAGCATTGGCAGAAGGACGTGCTTGGGGGGGCATGTGCGCGAGGCCAGCTGGGAGGCTGGCACAGGGAAGAGGGCGGGTGGGGGCGGGGCCCCGAGGAGGGGGCTGCAGGTCCCCCTCCCACATCCACAAGGGCTGTGCCGGCCACGCTCGCAGCCGCGTCGGAGCTGCCGCGGCCGGTGCTCAGCAAGCCCGCTGCTCGGGGAAAGCGTGGCACCCGGCAGGCCGTCCTCAGCGTCCCCGGGACCCGCCTGCGCATGCCCAGGGTGGCTCTGGGCATGGGAGCCACCAGGTCCCCTCTGAGCAGTGTGGCCAGCCGCTCCTGCCGTGCAGCACCAGGGGCCTCGACACAAAGACCCCAAGTCCTGCAACATCAGAGACTCGGCCACTTAGAAAACGACTCGCTGGACGGCCACAGCGGGGGTCACCAGCTTCTCCAAGGGGCCTCTCAGACACAGACAGGACACTGCAGCTGCCCTCCCTGGCCTGCCCCTGCCCCCCCCCCCCCGGTCGCCTCTGCAGTCATTCACAGCCGAGATCTTCTTTCCCCTTCCCAGAAACCGAGGTCCCCCAAGGCCCCCACGCTGCCACATGCTGTCCCCACCTGGCTTTCTGTGGCCAGCCCCGTGGAGCTGGACACTGCTGCTGCCTGCCCCGACCACTCGACGGGTGAGGACTGGGCCCCGGAGGCCTCTGGCCTGTCCCCGGGGGCAGTCTGTAGAGGGCAGGAGGCTCCTGTCCCCTGACCACAGGCTCAGAGAATGGCCCAGAGGCACCTTCCCACGAGGGCTGGGAGGCAGGGCCAGCAGGACGCCAGGACTGGACAGTTGGGTTTTGCTCCACAGATCTGGATAAACTGGAAACGCGGCGGCCAGGCCGGGCAGGGGAAGCGCCCCGGAGAGCTGAGAGCAGGCCCAGGCGGCCAGTTCACACGGCCACAGCCAAGCACAGCACTGTCACTCAGGCTGCCTGCGGCCATGCGCCAGCCTCACCGCCGCCACCAGCCGCCACCCAGACCCAGCACGCAGAGCCCCTCAGCGGCAGGGAGCTCGGGCCCAGCCAAGCGCAGGCCTCCGTCCATGGCGGATATTAATCAAACGCATCCTGATAGTGATCGATGGAGGGCGCTTGGCAGCCTGGCCTGGCCGGGCTCCAGGCTCACCTCCAAGACGGCACATGTGATCCTTGGCACGGGCGGGCACATTGTCCCCACTGTGGGAAAGTGCTCAGTGACAGGCACTTCCTCCAGCGAGCACCAGGAAACGCTCACGGCGGGCTCGTACAGCCCGTCGCGTGGTCAGCAGGGCTGAAGCAACCCAGGGCCAGCGGCTGAGCCAGGGAAGCGGCCCGGGGAGCGTCACAGCCCCAGAGGGTGGCGGGACAGGACCCCCGGCTCGTCCCGCACGTCCAGGCCAGCTGGGCGAGCAAGGCCATCTGACCACCTGACCCCAAGTGCAGGAGGCTCAGGAGGACGCGGGTCGGGCAGAGCGGGCCTCCGGGGCCACCACGCAGGAATGCGGCCCTGGCCGGGTGTCTGAACCTGCCATATGGCTCTGCGTCCTGGGCCCAGGCCGGTAGCCAAGGAGGAGCCGGGCCGGGCGAGTCTGCCGCCCCACAGCCAGTGCGAGGGCCATTTTTCAAAGGTGTCTCCCAGTGGCCTCTCGCAGAGGAGCTGCCCTCTGAGAAGCGGGCTTGGGCTGGAGCCAGGCGGAGATGTCTGGGGGCTCTTGGCAAAAGCAGCTGCCTCCGAGGATCAAAAGTCCCTTTCTTGGAACTGGCTGCCTCTCTGTGCCAAGGGAATGAGTGCGGGCACCAGGCTGGGCAAGGCCGGAGCTGTCGTACCCAGACGCAGGGCTGGGCTGGGGCTGACCGCAGGGCGCCCGCCAATCCACTGAAACCCCGACCACAGCAGGCCCTTGGAGGGGCTCCCCGAGGACACCGCGCTGCTCGCTCAGGCCCGTCCAGGGAGGTGGACGGCAGCAGACTCGCAGGTCCCTGCCCAGGACAGCACAGGGGCCTGTGACAGTGACGGGAGCTTCTCCCCCACCACAGGTGGGCGGGCACAGGGCAAGGCAGGCCGCAGGGGCAGGCGTGGGCATCGTCCACCTGGGGCCACGCTGGCCCAGGACTGTTTCCTCACCACAGGCAAACTGGTGGCAGCTCCTGGGACACAGGGGACACAGAGGCTGCCAGGCCCGGTGTCCTGCTGGCCATCATCAGAGAAAGGCTCCAGGACGTGGCCACTCATGCCAGCCCCACGGTGTGGCTGGTTAGCCCAACAGTGACCAGGCCCATCCTGTGGCACTGGCCACTAGCACCGCCCACAGGACCACGGTGCAACGTTCCCTCAGGAAGGAGCGGGATCCACAAGGGCCCTGACCAGTGCCCAGCGGCTGCGACCCAGAGCCCAGGTGACCTCTGCACAGCCCTGGGAGGACACTGTGCCCTTCTCTGTCCTCACCATGGTCAGCAAGGGAGGGACTGCCACCATCCCAGGCCTGTAGATGTGGCCCCCGAGGGCAGAAGCATGTCAGGCAGCAGGCAGAGCTGGACACACCGGCCATGCCAAGTGCCGCCCCCAGCCCTGCTCAAACCGCTTGGTGGGCTCCGCCTGCTTCAGGCACCAGTGGGCGAGACGTGGAAACCGAGGTCCAGTGGGCGCCGGCACTGGCCCCGGCCAGCCAGCCTCAGAGCGCAGAGCCAAGATGGCCACCCTGCCTCGACTCCTCCCTTGCTCCTGTCCTCCCTGCTGGACACCGAGTCACCCCAGGGAGCGCTGGGGCACGCGTCCAGCTGTGGACAGGGAGACAGGCTGCCAGCCAGCCAGCGTCCCCCAGACTTGCGTCCAGCCAGAAGCTCCAAGCGCGACCCCATCTGGAAACACGGTGGGACTCAGGCCACCTGGGGGGGGTGGCCCCGAATCCAACAGGCCCGGCGTCCTCCTGAGAAGAGGGAGACCTGGGCCAGACACACGGGAAGGGGCCAGGCGGGAGGACCCAAGGCAGAGCCTGCAAGGCTGCGGCCACAGGAGCCGCAGGAGCTGGGGGCGGGGGGCCGGGCAGGGTCCCCCTCGCGCCTCCGGAGGTGGGGGCACTCCACAGCCTGACCTCGCGCCTCTGAAGCCACAAGCGGTCGTGCTACCACAGCCGAAGCCACCAGCCTGCAGGGCTTCGCTGCAGGAGCCCAGGAGACCCGCCCGGCACCCGGTGCCTGAGAAGGGCGTGGGGTCGGCCCCCACCCGCCCCTGCACGCGGGGCCTGTCCTGTGCTGGTCGGTTGGGGGTGGGGCAAACTTCTTCTAGGAAAAGCCAGGCAGAGCCAGCACTCTGCCAGGGTGCCCCGCGCCCGGAGCCTAGACCGCCCACACCCAGCCGGGCAGCGCCCCCTCTGCCCTCTGCCAGTCTCAATTCCCCCACTTTCCACAGCCAGCCTGGAGCTCCCGCCGCTGGCCGCTGCAGAGACCGCCGCCTGCATGCCCGCGGTCACGCGGAGTCCCGCTGCTGAGCTATGTGGCAGAACAACTCCCCAGGTGGAATGCAGGACCATCGGCCCCAAGCGCCCCGACACATTCCTGGCATCTCACAGAAATGCCAGAGGCATCTGACCCGGCCACAGCTGCCTCCGGAGGGGGCTCTGCGGGCCGTGACCTGGCCTCGAGCCTGCAGGAGCCAGTGACTTCTCGACCAGGGCCCAAGTCCCACCAGCCACCAGTCCACCACGAGCCCAGGGCTCAGACTGTGTCCCCGTAGGCCAGCCCTGGTCACCACGGCCACCAGCACCAGAGCTGGTCCTCACCAGCGTGCAGGCCCCCACTCCTCTTCGCCCTGCCACTTCCTGACCTGTCCAGAGTCCTGACGGCTCAGCCCACCCAAGTGTGAGCGGCCCCTCATGCCACCTGGCCACGGTGCCACCGCTATTCTCAGACACCCCATGACAATTCCCTGTTCCCTGTCTGCAGGAGCCCTGTTTGGGGATTGACTTGAATTGCGGTTGACTATGAGCCGTGGAGATTTGGCCATTGTCGCCACCCGTAGTCTCACGGGACTTGTTGCGGGATCTCGAGTGACTTGGCCGAAATTGCTGATCGGGTCAGCGCCATTTTTTAGTGGTGGTGTGTTTGGCGTGTGTTAGTCGTTGTTAGAACCAGAGAGAAAAGTTATCAGAATAAAAAGCTGTTTGTCTCCAGTTTGCCTCTGAAGTTCTTCCCGCGGCTCCGTTGCTCCAAGCGCTTCAGGCGGCAACACCTGTCCTCACCAGGGGCGGGCACCAACATCAGCGCGACCCTTCTGTGCACGAGAGGCCGACACAGCAGCCAGCCCAGGCACAGAGGCAGGGTTGATGCTGGGGGCGTCCAGAACGTTCCGAGCCGCGCTCTCGGGGGACAGACACGGGTGCGAGGCTGCGGCAGACAGAGGGCCCCGTGACGGCCAGCCTGAGCTGAGGTCCTGGGCCCTCCGGCGCTCGCTCGGCCAGAGTTCATCTGACCGTCCCCCTGCAGGGCCCAGGGCCCCGGCCAACCTCCCCGTGAACGTCACAGGGCACAGATGGTGTGCCAGGGCCACCTGCGGCCTCGCCCCACAGCAGGTGCTGGCAAGAGAAGGGCACCTGGGCCTCACCTGCCCCGCGGCACAGTGACACCACAGGTGGCCACAGCACAGACGGCCACTGCTCCTGTGTCCATCCGTCCACAGGAGCTTTCTAAGCACCTACTACGCGCCCAGCGCGACCCAGGGCACAGCCCTCGGGGACTCGACTGGACAAAGCAAAGCCCTTGTCCTTATGGGGTCTGCCCTCCAGCGAGGAGCGAGGCCAGCGGCCCCGACGCAGCTCCGGACCATGGCACCCCCGGGAGGGTCAAGCCAGGCAGCGGGGCGGCCGCACACCGGCCTCAGGGCCCTGCCGGCCACCGCCCTGTGCGAGGGGAGCTGTCCAGCATGGCCTCTGGCCCCAGGCTTCTCCCAGGAACTGCGGCCCCTGCAGAGTGGGTCCCCTGGCTGACACCCACTGTCGGGGTCCCGGATGTGGACCCTTTTCTTGACCCTGACAAAGCCGGAAATGCTTTTCCCTAAATGCGCCTGGCGCAGGTGAGGGGCAGAGAGAAACCCACCTGGGACCCAGGCTCCCGGGAAATGGGGGCAGCGAACCAGACGTCCACAACCCCAAGGTCCGGGCCGCCGCTCCCAGCACCCAGAGCCCCAGCGCAGGTCCTCCAGAGTGGACAGAGGGGGACGGAAGTCTGAGCTGCCGCCACGGTGGCTGGCAGGCGGGGCAGGCCAGGGCCACCCCAGGCCCACCCAGAAGGGCCCCTGAGCCAGAGGCCCTGGCACTGCCCTACACCCCCACGGCCAGCGAGCTCAGTGGGAGCCAGCGGCCACCTCCTCACACCTCTCCCCGCAGAGCGACCAGCAGCCCAGAATTCAGCAACGTTGGCGTGTGTCCCCTGCCAGCCATGAGGACACGTCCCTGCCAGCACACAGGTCCCCTGGGGTCCCTGGGGCCAGAGAAGTGAGCAAGGACAGGGAAGGTGGAGGCACAGAGGCCGCTCCTGCCCAGGTGTGGGACCAAAGCAGGCTGCCCGCAGAGGAGGCCATCCCCGTGAGAAGGGGAAGGACGGCCAGGAGGCAGCTGCCCTGCCCTCTGCCTGGCCCCAGCTCCTGCCACTGGAGCTCTGCTGCCCCCTGCTGGCCTGCCCGGGCACTGCAGGTCCCTGCACAGCGGCCCTCCAGCTGTCCGTCCTACCTGACCTGCCTCTGGCCTCTGCCGTAGGCCCTCACCTGTATGCAAATCGCCTCTGAGCACCTGGCCGACGGCCAGCAGGACATCAGGAGGAGCACACGCCCACCGTCTTGCGGGTTCCAGGGCGCTGGCGCTGCCAGCCTGCCCAGGCCCCACTGGGACCAGTCGGGCGCAGCACCTGCCCGTGCCACTGCGTCTGCGTGCAGGTGCTGCCAGCACCCTCAGGGTTGGTGACCTTGCCTCCGAGACAGCTGACATCGGGCCCCAGACCCCCGTGCAGGCCAAGGGGGTGGTGCCGGGGGGGTGTAGAGGGGCTGCAGCCCGGCCAGGAGCCCAGCGTAGTGCACTGTGGCTGTGACATCCCGCGGCTCTGACAGTCCCACAGCCGCCGCCGCGGGGGCTCAGGAAACACAGGCCCCTCCCGCAGCACCACCAGGGCAGCCGTCAGCACCGGCCAGCCACGTGCCTGCTCCGTGGACCCCCGGGCCCAGAGCAGACGGCCTCACAATGACACAGCCCCCAAGCCACTGCGGGCACCTCTCTGCCCAGCGGGCATCACTGGCCAGACCCAGGCAGCCTTTGTGGGTACCCGTTCTGGAAAAGACCAAGATGCCCCTTCTCCAGCCCTTGAGAGTCCCTCTGGACCGAGGCTGCTTGAGCCAGGTGCGTTCCAGCGGTCTCCCTGGGTCACTGCAAGGAGAAGCAGCAGGATAAGAAACGCAAGACGGCTCTCCTCCGACTGCTGGCCCTCTGCGCTACCCCAGCTGGGGGTTGCGGCTGCCTGGCACCCGCCATCTGAGTCCTGGTCCCTCCAGGGCCGGGCTCGCGGCTCAGGGCTGCCCTGAGAAGCCACCCACCCAGGCTGGCGCAGGACGACAGGCTGCCCCCAGCTCTGGAGGCCAGGGCAGAGTCCAGTGCAGGCCAAGGGGGGGTCCTCCTGCCCCAGCCTCTGCCCTCTCCTCCTCCAAGGACACCAGGCACTCTGTGCAGAGCCCACCTCAGCCAGGCCCGCCCCATCTCTAGGTGCGTGATTACAAAGACCCCACTCCCAAGGAAGGTCACAGCACAGTACTGGGGTTAGGACCCGGGCCTCTTGGGGGTCGCCACTTTGCTAGCACCCCACAGCTGTGCCAAGGCTGGAGGTAGGAGCGACACACAGGGGTCCCCAGACTGCAGCATCACCAGTGTGAGCTGTGATGGCCCAGGCCCGCTGACCAGAAGCCAGGGCGGGCCAGCAGGAGCCCCAGCAGGACTGGAAAGTGCCGCAGGCCAGCGCGCCCTGCCCCCCCTCCACACGCTGCGGCTGTGCCTGGGCGGGGCTGAGCCCACTGGCTGGTGTGGGGGGATTACAGGGGTCCGGGCCCCTCCCCTCCCACTGTGCAACGGCCAGCGGCTGTGTCTGACCAGAGCGGGGCCACGGCTGGGCCTGAGGCCACAGTCCTCCTCCTCCAACACGTCGCTCACCACGGACAGGCCAGAGTCCTGCACAAGACCCCCGCACCCAGCCAGGGCCGGGCACCGGGGCGGGAAGGCAAAGGCATCGCCAGTGCCCACGTTGCGGGTGGCAGTCGGACCCCGAGGAGTATCCTTGGCCAGGGCCAGATGTCACGGGACCCTCCCAGCACGCGGCCACCACGGTGACTCCCAAGGGCCTGGCCTCGCCCTCACCTTGAGCCTGCTCACATCCCTGCCACACAGCGGCCGTGCCCAGCAATGGCAAAGGCTCCGCGCCTCGTGCACCCTGCGCCAGACTCAGACGCTTCCCCGAAGGCCCCGGCTCCCAGGCCACGGTCCGGCCACCCGCCCTGGGCCTGGTGCCACAAAGGCTCCAGGTTGCTGCCAACGCCTCTCCACCATCAGGGACGGGGACAGCCAGCGTTCCCGAGTCCTCGGGGAACAGCAGCATGACAGGTGCAGCCCCTGCCGACCAGGCCAGGGTGACACTGCAGAGTGCAGCAAGCACGCCACAGGGCTGAGGACCCACGTTCCCACCTCAGCCGGGACAGGAGGGCGAGCTCGGGCGGGGTGGGAGGGCGGCTCACCTCCCACTCCCCACCTGTGGCGTGGCCTTCACCTTGGGGACCTCCAGCGCCCAGCGTCACTGAAACCTAAAGGATCTGCAACGGGGACGGGGACAAGCAGAGCCCAACTCCCAAGCGCCCCACCACTGGGGCGGAGCACCCAGGGAACCGAGGGGTGGGGTGTGCTTCTGAGTGTGGCTGTCCCCACAACACCAAGCCAGGGACAGACGGGGACAGCGGCTGGCAGCAGCTCTGGCCTCCAGCCAGTGGGCCAAGGGACACCCTAGGCTTCTCAGGGGCCAGGCACGAATAAGGAGAGGACACAGAGGTGGACGATTTCAAGTCCTGTCTCAGGGCCTCTGGGAGGACACAGGCTCCGACAGCCAAGCACAGTGCCACACCTGCTCACGAGCGCTGGCCGGAGGAGCCCCGCCCCAGGCTGCCCTCTGCCACCCGCATCCTCCCAGGACAGGAAGCCCCGCCGCGGCCGCGGCTCTCCTCCTCTGCGGCCAGGCTGAAGGAAGAGGCAGAGGAAAGGTGGGGGAGGAAGGCAGAGAGCCCAAGACGCAGGTCCCAGCCAAGTTCCCTTCGTCCAGCCGTGACCCCTCCCCGCCTCTCCTCCCGAGAGTGGCGGGGCCTGGCTGCACCAGGCTCTGGGATGTCCCCAGGGCACCTGCAGGCAGAGCCGCCGTCCACGGCCCATCCTACGCCAGCACAAGTCCTGCTGGGACGGGCACCAGCCCTCCTGACCCCTTCGCCCTGTGACGCCGGGCACTGGAGGTCCCCAGGGCGAAGGCCACGCCACAGGTGGGGAGTGGGAGGGGAGCCGCACTCCCACCCCGCCCGAGCTCGCCCTCCTGCCCCAGCGGGCACCTCTCTGCACTGGCTCCGTCTCCTCCACTCCCGAGCAGGGCTGGAGGCCTGAGCTGATGGCGCACTGGGCGCGGCTGGCCCCTGGGCCCAGAGAGACCCGGGGGGACGCCTTGGGCTTAGGAAACAGTCAGGGCCGCCTGGGCTGGGCGGGGCTCGGCCTGCACGAGGCCGGGTGTGTTGCCCAGGCGCAGAGACCTAAAGTAAACAGATGGACGCCAAGAGCTCTCGGCGGGCACCCTTGGCTCGGGCCACACCAGTGCTGACCCCACTGTGCTCAGGGGAAGAGTGGGGACGAGGAGGTCTCTGCCCCGGCGTCACAGGACCGACAGCCAGCCCTGGAGGAGGCCGGGCCAGGCAGGCCACCTGGCCACCCCGGGGCAGCACGCCGGCCTGCTCTGCCTCGGGCTCCCCATCAGCAAAACAGTCGGACCCTGGACTCTGGCTCTGAGCCCGCGCCCTTGAGGAGCCCTGGGCCCGGCCCCGCCTTCCCTCAGGGAGGGAGCCCCTGTCCCGAGGGAGGAGTCGGGCAGAGCCATCAGGCCGGGCGGGCACCCTGGTGGGAGCCCACAGCCTGGCTCTCACGGGGCGTGTGGCGGAGCCGGGGGTCGGCCAGCCACGGCAGGGGCCACGAGAGCGCCCAGGGGAAGGTGCGCCACTCGGGGGCAGGACGCCCAGAGCCCCTGCCTCCATTCACGGGGGTCCACCAAGACCAGTCCCCGCGGCTGCAGGCACTCACACCAGGGCGGGCCAGCAGGGAGGGCACAGGTGCCGGCAAGGCTGCTGCTGCCCCGACCCGCCCTGGACCCCCCCCAGGCACCTCAGGGTCTCTCAGGTGATGGGTGAGATGGCGCCGCCTCTCCCTCCTCCTGCTGGTGTCCCGGCCGGGGCCGTGACAGGGTTCACTGAGGCCCTCCACGTCCAGGCCCTGAGCCAAAGCGAACAAGGTGGACGGGATGCCCCCAGCCCCTGCTGGCCAAGCCACCTGTCCCACCAAGGGGGCGGCAGGCACAGAGCACAAGCCAGCAGGCTTCCCTGAATGCCCTGCCCGGAGGGAGCCACAGAGGGCCATCTGGCCACCTGGTCACTTGCCCTTCCCCAAGGGCTGCCTTCAAAGCTCCCCAGCAATTGAGGGCTTCTTATGTGCTGAAAGGAAACAGGAAAAGGAGAGGAGGGAGGGAAAGAGGGACCAAGGGACACTAACTTTGCCTGGCCAGTCTGGGGCGGTCCCCAGGGCCGGGCTCGGCCACTCAAGTAGGGCACGTGGCAGGCTGGGTCTCAGAGCTGGGTTGAGCCAGAGGGGCCTTGGCTGGGGACCCTGCTGTCAGCAGCTCCTTCCCGTCCACCCCCAGCCGACGAGCCGTCAGTGGTGACCAACAGACGCCACAGCCCCCAGGGCCAGGGGACAGGGCGGCAGGGCTGGCTCACCTGGCGACAGGTGTGGCTGGGGCCGGCCCAGGCCTGGATTAGGCCACTGTGGAGGGAACCGGGGGCAGCCAGGCCCGCCCAGCCCCACAGGTGCGGCCCCACCCTGCAGAAGCCCGATTGAATTACCCCGAAATGTGATCAGAGGGGGCACCCCCGCGGCCCGCGGCACCTGCTGCACCTTGAGGAGGGCACCCTCCGTGCCCATGCCACCCTGTGGTTCTCGGGACGGTGTGGTGCGCGAGCCCCACCTTCTTTAACTGGGAAGGAGCGGGTCTGACCTCTGCCAACCACCTCCGGGCAGGAAACCGGACTCCACCCCGCTGGGGAGCAGAGACCACAAGAAAGGCCCAGCCTGGCGCGCTCAGACCCGGCTCCCGGGGCCCAGAGACAGCCTGGGCACGGGTCCAGGAGCCTCCAGCTGCCTGCACTGCTGCGGTCCGGGGAGAGGGCCTGAAGGCCGCAGCCCACTCCTGATGGCCGCAGCGGAGCCGCGAAGCCCCGCCCTGGCCAGCCCCGCCCTTGGCCCCCGGGGTGCAGAGGACCCCCAGGGCACCCACACCCCTCGGCTGCCCCACACCTCCTGCCACCGCTACTCCGATCTCTGCTCCCTGGCACTGCCCAAGCCCTCCCCGGCTGGCCAGCGCCTGGCCCTGCCCCTCGCACCCTCCCACCAGCCCACAACTGCCCCAGCATGAAAAGGCGTGAGGCCCAGGTGGCTGGGGCTGGCCACAGGCCTGTCTGTGTCCTCGCCTCTTCCTCCCTGAACACGCCGTAACACGGGCAGCCCGAGAGCTCCCCGAGGCTACCCGTGCGCCCGCCTCCCCACCCCCGCCTCCCCAGGAGGGGCCGCTGCCTCGTCTCCCCTGACCCAGGGGGCGGGGGTCCTCGGGAGGAAGCCCAGCCAGAGGGCCACGGGGTCCCCCAGCACCCTGGGGCTGGGCCCAGGGCACCCTCCCCCACCAGGCTACCCAGCGGCAGGCGCCCGGGCGCCCTGGGGTCCGGGAGGGCTTCAGCGTGGGGCACTCAGGAAATGACCACGGGGAGAGGCTCCGCGGGTGCTCCTGACCCAGGGCTGACCACAGAGCAGGTGCTGGCACTGGTGGACCCCCACGGTCAACTACACTGGCAACGCCAGAGCTCCTCCCAGCAGTCCCCGCGGCTCAGACGGCCGAGGCACAAAGGCACCTGTCCCTGGTCACCAGTGAGGGCCAGCACCTTCCACCCTGGATGGCTCTCACAGGAGGGGCTTTGCTCGCGGTTTCCGCACGTCCATGTGGATTCTGAATCAGCTATCGCATTCCTGCAACCCCGCCGAGACCCGGGATCACAGCCCGGGGCCTGGCCTGGGTGGACACTTTGAGGGCATCAACTCTTCCCCACAAGACGGGCAGACCCCAGAGGGCAGAACCCCAGCGGGACCCCAGTGACCGCCCGGGGAGTGGGCTGAATGTGGGGGTGAAGCCACTCACAGCCTGGTGACACTCGGGAGCACAGCGGGCTAGCAGGGTGACCGTGCAGTGGGCCTGACCTCATCTGGTGACGCTTGAAAGGCCCTAGGCTCCCCTGCAGAGCCTCAGGACGGGGACTGGAGGTGAGGGGCTCTCCGGCCTGAGGGTGAGGGGCCATAGGCAAACGAAGGTGGCCTCTGGCTCCTGGCTCCAGCTGGCGGCCAGCAAGGACCCAGGGACATGGGCACACGATTGGAAGCAACCCAGCGAGCCTGGACGCAGACTCGTCCAGAGCCCGGGGACAGAACCACCAGGCAGAAGGAGCAATGGCGACCCTCCCAGAGAGGGTGAGGAGGGACAGGCGAGGGGACGCCCCGGGGAGCAGGCCGTAGGGGGCGCGGGGGGACGCGGCGCTGCCTGACACCCCCTCAAGGCGGAACCCCAGCCCAGTCCTGGGCGGCACCTCACAGGGGCCGTTCTCCAGAGTCACAGGCTCACCTGCCAGGGTCACGGTCACGGAAGCCAGGAGGACCGAGCATGTCCCGGAGGTTGGGACACAGCCACAAAGCCACGCGTCTCGGGACCGTGTGCCCAGGGGATGCGGGACACTGGGCAGGGCTTGAGGACAGTCACCTCCGAAGTGCGCAGGCTTGGCTAGGCAGCAGGCGCCTGCCCGCCAGAGCCCTCCCCAGAGGGGCCAGCACTGGAGACTCGGGAAGGCCCCGGCACTGTCCAGGGGACTCTCCCCAGGCCTCTGCCAAGACCCAGAACCTCGCCCTGGCCCTGTTCCACGCCACCTCAGTCACAGCACCTGTGTCCCCAGAGCCCTCCGGCACAAAGCCAGGGCCAGCACCCCCTCAGGAGGGGCAGACACGGAAGAGCCCCGGCGGGTGGGTGCGCGTGGGGGCAGGCCCGCCAGCTCCGCCTCCCCCGCGCAGGGCCAGGCTGGCGCCCCCAGGAGCTGCGCGGCCACAGGACGCTCAAGGCCAGCAGTGCAGGGGAGGCCTCCAGGCCATGGGCTATGGTGCCTGCCCGAGCAGGTCCCCTCAGTGACCACGTGTGCGCCCCCAGCTGACCCCACACGCCCCGCAGCCACCTGTGGCCCTGACCGGCTGCTGTCCCACGTGGGCTCCAGCCCTGCCCCTCCCCTGCCCCACGTCTCCCAGCCAGCTGCCTCCATCTCTGCTCCCACTGCCCCCCCGCCGGGCACCCCAGCCACGGGGACACAGGCCCTCCTGGCACCCAGGCCCCGCTCCCCTCCTCTTCCTCCGGCCTCCGAGGGCCGAGACACCAGCTCCACGCGATGCGGGTGGACCTCACGCCCAGCAGGGTGAGCCCGAGCCCCGCCCAGCGAGCGCGCAGGCGACCACAGAACATGGCAGGAGTCGCTCGAGGCTGCTGCTGGGCCGAGGAGCCGGCACGCTCCCCCTGGGGCGCTCCCCGCCAGGGCTGCAAGGCCACCGTGCTCCGCAGAGCGCCTGCCGGGGCAGGAAGCAGGCACAATGGTCACCCCCGCCAGGCATGCCCCTCCCCAGGCCAGCACAGCCAACTCAGAGCCCACCTTTGTCAAACTCTGCCCATCTGAGATTGACAAGAGCCCCCAGAATGCCCACAGACCTCAGGCCACAGCCCCTGGGCTCCAGCACCACCGGCCAGGCTCTCCCCTCCCCTCCACACACTCCTCCAGGGACAGCAGCTCCCGGGGTCCCTCCTGAGGGCAGCACAGCCTCTGGGCAGTGCCCAGCACAGGTCACCCAGCGTTACCCACCACAGAGACGGCTCTGCACACAGTTCAGACACCGGTGGACAGCGGGGCGGGGGACAGGCCCAGAGGCAGGGGAGAAGGCGCAGCTGTCCACCCCGACGAGTGCCCTGAGGACAGGGCTCACTCGGGGGCTGGACACTCCACAGTGCAGACAGGCCAGGCCGCCATGCCTCTCAGAGGACTTGGGAGGTGTCGCCCAGTCAGCAACAGTGGCTTCTGGGGGGCCCAGGGCCGACCGCACGTCAGCAAGAAGTCGGCGGAACCCATCCCACCACCAGGTGGCGCCCAAACCTTAGAGCAAGGGGTGGCGGGCCCCACCCTGTCCCCAGAGCAGCCATCAGCCAAGGAGCTACCCTGGGGGTCCTCCGCCCTAACCAGCCTCCACAGAGGCAGCCCCCCCGAGGCGCAGCTCCAGGAGGGGCCTCCACCCCGAGGACCAAGGCAGAGAACAGGCACAGGCCCAGGATTCCAGGGGGCACCAGGACCAACAGGAAGCCAGCACGTGCCGTCTCAACCACCCCGGTCCTCGCGGCTCACGCTCTGGGGCCCTTCCAGGATGCCATCCTCAAATCCCATCTGCACACAAGCTGCCAAGGCCAGGGTGCTCTGCCCTGCCAGGGCTCGGCCGCTGCAGGCCTCGCAGGCTCACCCCTCGACCTGCGCTCTCCTCCGTGCGGGGCCCAGGAGCCACGGGTGACCCCGAGCCGGCACCCCAGATCCAGAGAGCAACTAGGAGCGACACGGCCCGCCACACGCTCCCTCCCCTCCCACCCCGATCCAAGCAGGGCCACCTCAGCCTGACAGGCCACCGTGCAGTGGCAGGAAGCCACGTCCGGGACAGCCCCTTGGCCAGGCGTTCTGGTGTAGCGCGACCTACGCAGCGTCACCCAGCAGCCCCGCCCCAGAGAAGCAGAGCCAGAGTCCCGTCAGAGAAAGCACAGTGGCCTCGGCCTGGGCAAGAATCATCAATGGCGATCATGGGCATTCTGCTCCACAGACACAGTCGCCAGCCACACTGGTGCGATAGCACAGGACAGACCCGTCAGCACGCCCTTCGTGCATGTCCGCCGGAGCTGCCAGGGGCCTGCCCAGGCCCACGCGGCCCTATCCCTGGAGGCCTTCGGCGGGCAGCAGGGGGCACAGGAAGGCCACTGCCTCTTGCTTCCAGGCCGTCTTCAAGGCCCTGGGAGTGGCCTCCTCAACAGAAAAGTCCACACCTCCCTGGAGCAGCCTAGGAGGGACGGCGGCAGGGCACGGGCGCCGTCCACGCTAGAGAACCCGGTGGTACTGCGGCTGACGGGCAGCAAGAGAGGGGCCGGATTCCTTGTCCCCTTCGCTGTCCCGAGTGGTCGGTCAGAAGCATGGGCTCGTCCTGCATGGCCATGCTGCCACCTCTTCCCAGCCGGCTGCTCTCCTGCCACCCAGTGGGGCCACCTGGCCGTCACCTGCAGAGCCGCACGTGCGGGTGTCTGCGCAGCCTCTGCATCAGCTCCTCCTCCTTGGGCTCCTCCAGGACTTCCCTGCGAGGCAGAGGACCACGGGTGCCTCAGGAGGCCGGACCAGGCCACCAGGGCAAGAGCCACAGCCTAGGGGAGGCCGTGTGCCAGGGAGGGTCCCGGGACCCCAAGGACACAGACGTAGCCCTGGGACAGATGCAGCTGCCACCGAGGCTCACACGCCAACACAGGGGGAGGGGGCTGCCGGGCTCAGCGGTGGGGCTCCTGCCCCACGGGCTCAGGCCTGGTCCCCCCAGCAGCAGGACGCAGCAAGTGAAGACCAGTACGCCCAGGCTCCCGCCGGACGCAGCCAGGGCCCCTGCAGGGCAACGAGACCCGCGGCAGGCCACCCCCAGGTGACTGGCCACCTTCTTGGACCAGTACAGACAATGTTCAAGAGGTGACGGGAAGGGAGGTCACAGGAGCACCCAGAGACTAGGAAACTTAGAGTGGTCCCTTCGACGTGCTGGACCTGAGACTGGTGCAGAGTCCCCCCACTGCTGGCCCTGGCCCTGAGCTTCTGTGACCTGCTCAGCTGTGGCACAGGAGAAAGGGACGTGGTGGCAGGGAGGACCCCGAGGGCCTGCAGCCGCGCTGCACCCCAGGAGGCTGCTCCAGACGCCTTCCCAGGCACGCACCTGAACATGAGCTCCGCGGCCAGCGGGGTTCCTGAGAGGGGCTGCTCGTGACTGCGGGGGTCCCACCTGTGGAAGAAGTTCTGGAGAGCGGAAGGGAGGGAGGGGCCGGTGAGCGTGGGCCCTGCGTGAGCCAGCCCTGCTGCTCCTGGGCCCGTGTGGGCCAGCGTCACTGCCCGGGCGGGTGGGCATCTCACCCTGCGTGCCTGGACACGGGCAGCAAGACAGTCACTCCTGCCGGGGCAAAGGCTGGAGCCCCTCCCCCAGCCCCAGCCCAAGAATCACCACCGTCCAAGGTCGGGAGTGTCCCAAGAGAGCCCAGCAGCCAGGGCTAGCGGCACCGAGGCCGTGAAGGGGCACTCCCTGCACCCACAGCCAGCCCCAGCCCAGCACAGACCCTCCCACAGACCCAGGAAGGCCCGGCCCAGCTGCCCACCCGTGACTGACGCGCTAGAAACCACCACGAGCCTGGGTGGGGACTTCCCGTACCTCCAAAACCACGGCCAGGAAGAGGTTGACCCAGATGACGGAAGACACCAGCCACCACAGCACGAAATAGATCTGTGACCCCCTGCGGGGACAGGGGCCGCAGCCCGCGGTGAGCAGAGCGGGCGCTCCAGGCACAGCCCCTCCCTGCACACCTGCCAGGCGGCCCAGCTGGTGTGTGGCACTGGCGTCCCCACGGAAGACACCCAGCCCAGGCCACGAGCTCACGCGGGAGCCCAGCCACCGGCCACCTGAGCCTCCAGGCCAGGCCCTGCTGGGCTGGGCTGTCCTGCCATCTCCCGGGCCCCAGCCTGTGCACGTCCTCCAGTGACAGGCGGCCAGCACCTCCACACCAGCACCAGAGGGCGACCACGTCCTCGGCCCTCCCAGGAGCAGCGCAGGTGTGACGTGAGGTCGGCAGGAGGCAGTGGCCGGCCACCCCAGTCCCTCAGCACCAGGCTGTGGGGGGCTCACCGGCCTGCAAAGCGTTCATAGGCCTCCAGGAACACCTGCCAGTTGTTCACCACCATCACGTTCCACAGGGTGATCAGGGCGGCCTGCGGGCAGAGCGGGCTGGGGCAGGGTCCTGGGGTGGGGCGGGCTGGGGCAGGAGCAGGGACTGGGAGCAGGGCGGGGTGGGGCTGGGTAGGAAGGCCTGGGTGTAGGAAGGCCTGTGGGCAGGGAGCAGGGGCTGAAGGCAGGGAGTGGGGCTGTGGGCAGGGAGCAGGGGTTGGGGGTAGGGAGTGGGGCTGGGGGGCTGGGAGGGCAGGGAGGGAGCTGGGAGGGGGGCTGGGAGGGCAGGGAGTGGGGGCATGGGGACTGGGAGGGCTGGGAGGGGGTCGTGGGGCTGGGAGCACAGGGAAGGGGGAGCTGGGAGGGCAGGGAGGGGGGCTGGGAGAACAGGGAGCGGGGTAGGGGCTGGGAGGGCGGGGGGGGCGGGGGGGGGGGCTGGGAGAGCAGGGAGTTGTGGGGCTGGGAAGGCAGGGAGCAGGGTGGAGGCTGGGAGGGCAGGGAGCGGGGTGGAGGCTGGGAGGGCAGGGAGTGGAGTGGGGGGTGGGGGCTGGGAGGGCAGGGAGCTGTGGGGGTGGGGGGCGCTGGGAGAGCAGGGGGGCTGGGAGGGTGGGGGGGGGGCATGGGTGGGGGCTGGGGAGCTGGGAGGGCAGGGCAGAGGCTGGGGGGTGCCAGGCCGCAGGCAGGACTCACCGCAAAGTCATCGAAGTTGTTGGCCCAGTACTCCAGCTGCTCGAAGGTGCCACAGGGCGTGGAGCCGTTGGTGAGGGCCAGGCTGTGGGGCACCACACCCCTGGGTCAGGGCGGAGTCCAGGTAAGCAGCACCAGCACCCCGGCCCGCCGGCACCTCCCTCCTGGGAGACGGGCGAGAGCAGCGCAGCGCCCAGCCAGGGGCCGTGGCCACAGCTCCTCTGGGCTCAGGGCCCACGGTGGGCTCCAGGTTCTGGGCCAGCACTGCCACCCTGTCCCACCCACCCCTGCAGCCTGGACTCAGAGGGGTGGGGTGCGGTGGAGCCCCAGGCAGGGCGCGGGGAGGCACAGGCAGGGGGACCCCTCACCTGCTGTTTCCAGGGACCACGACGGTGCCTCGGAACAGGGCGATGCCCAGGACGGCAAACACGTAGTAGACCACCTGGGGGCGCCGGCCGTCAGCCTGGCGCGGCCCAGAGCCAGCCAGCGTCTGAGGCCAGGGCCTTCCTCCCTGGGCGCAGGACCCAGCCTGGCCGCTGCCACCAACCACGAGCACCCCTGCGTCCAAACACTGTCGGCCTCTGGAGCCAGGGGCCACGGGTGCCGGTAGGGCTGGGCAGGTGTGGCCGTGCCCCCAGGGGGCCTGCAGTGCTGCTCCCCAGGCACCCAGCGGCCAGCCAACGAGAGACGGCTCCAGGGCCCAGCTGGCCACGGCGGCCCTCCTCCCAAGCCCAGACAGTGGGCAAAGCCACCCAGCCCCCAGTGACAAGGTGGCCCTGGGATGGCATCCCACAGACCCCTGGGAAAGGAATGCAGACCCAGCCCTACCCATGCCAGCCCCAGGCCCCTCCTCAGGACGGGAGCGACCCTGGCTTCCCGCCACAGCCCGCACCTCCTTGGCCTCGACAGCCTGCTGCTGCCCACAGGGCAGGGTCAGCCACCACGGAGGGCCAGCCCACCCACGTCCACTGCCCAGGGTCCTGGTCTCCGGCCAGCAGCACCCCCCGGGACTCACCACCAGGATGCCGCCAAATGCCCGCAAGTTCCGGACAAGGCCCAGGATGGTGGTGGCCACCGCGGCCATCAGCTACAGGTGGGAAGAAAGCACAGCCCCTTACCCCTCCTGCCCCACTGAGGGCCACCAGCGCCCCCCGTGTGACCCTGAGCAGAAAGGCAAGATGGACACCAAGCCACACGCCCATAGGCCCCGGCAGCCACCCACACACCCCTGGCCACACCCGGCCACACCCTGCAGCAGCCCACACACTGCTCACACCCCCTGGCCACACCTGGACATGCAACCTGCGGCCACAGCCAGCCACACCCCTGCACACCACCTGTGGCTGCACACACACCTAGACGTGCACCTGGCTACCCACACCCTCACCTGCACACACCACAGCCACCCACACACCTGTCCACACACGCCTTACACCAACCCACACACGTCCTCACACCCCCAAGTCCCCAGGTCCACCCGTGCGCACGCACACTCCCCACACAGCAGGCCGCGTGTGCCTGGTCCTGCGTCCTCTTGGCAGACCAGTCTGCCTGCCGCCCCGCGGGGCCAGGGCAGCCCCAAAGAAACCGCCCTGGAGGTGCCGGGCACGGCCCCGTGTGGACCTGGGGAAGGCGCTGCCGAGGGCGGCAGGCCCCACCTGGACGGCTCCTCCACAGGCCAGCAGGGCCACACCCGCTGCCGCCCGCACACTGCCAGCAGGCGGACACCACCAGGGCGAGTGTGCAAGTCCAGGCAGACACACACACCTGCACCAGCGCCTGCACACAGTGCGCACGTGACATCTCACGAGTGTGGCGTGGCTGTGCAGACCCAGATACACGCACGTGTGAAGTGTGCACCGCACAGATGACGTGACCGCGTGCATGCACTGAGCTGTGTGTGTGTGACTGCGTGTGGTCACGTGGACACGTGTGACTGCACGTGCCCCTGTGGTTGTGTTGGTGTGCCATCACAGGCTCACGTGGTTGCACACGTGCCCTGCAGGTGCACGCAGCCGTGTGTGCACAAGTGTGACCACGTGGACACGTGTCCTGTGCAGAAGGCTCCAGCACAGCGGCTCCGTCTGCACCGAGGACCCCAGGCCACCTTCTGCAGGCAAGCACAGGGCGCACACGCTCAGGAGGGGACACGTGGGAGGAAGGACCAAGACACCAGGAGGGCGTCTGACCTCCTCAGTTCCACCTCTCCGCAGAGACGCTCAGGCCGGGGGCGGCACCGTGCCTCCCCCAGGGCTGCGCCTGCACCCACTGCCCGCCCGCCTGCCCGCAGGGGCAGCCCGAGGGCACGCGAGAGCAGCTGAGGCTGGGCGACGCCAGGCAAGCCACCCCTGCACCTGCCCCTCACTACCGCGCCCCCCGAGCCACCTCTGCAGCACGCAGGCGCTCCCAGGACGGCCAAGGACACCACACCCCAACCTCGTGGCCCTGATCCTCCGACCCCACCCCCACCCTCAGGTGCAGGCACAGCTGAGGCGAGCCCAAGGTCATCCCGGTTGTGGGGACGGTCCTGGGTCCTGGGCCTCAGACGTGCTGCCCCCGAGCCCCACCGTGCTGAGGACAGAGGCCGGGCACGCACCTTGGTATTGGGGATGACGCGCAGGAAGCGGAGCACGACCAGGATGCTCACCAGCCGGGTCAGGTCCCACAGCGACAGCAGGCCCCGCGCCTCGGGCGCCCTGGGGAGACACACGGGCAGGCTGGAGTCCAGAGACCAAGGAGGTGCCGTAGGGCATGGCCCGCAGAGAGCGCACGCAGCCTCACAGACCTCACGTCACCTCCCAGCACAGCCTCCGGGGACCACAGGCCAGACCTGTCTGCGAAGGTCACTGAGGCCTGAACTGAGCACCCGGGTCCCCGCGGAACCCAGGCTCTTCCTCTGCCCCACCGCCAGGCCCCACCTCCAGCCCTGTTCCCTGTCCCCACCCCATTCCTGGGCCCCTGACCTCCAGCCCTCTTCCCGTCCCCTCACCCCAGACCCCACTTCCTGTTCTGTGACTCAGTCTCGCCCCCTGACCTGGCCCTCCCCACCTGGCCTGCCCAGGGTCTCTCTGCCCTCCTTTCTATTAAACTGAAACCCTCTCCCCCAGAACCCCACCCCCACGCCCTGACAGGACCAATAAGAGGGCAGGGTGTCAGTGCACCCTAGAGACAAAGGGAGACCCGCCCTGGGCAGCCAGGTGGCTCAGCCTCTTGCCACCAAGGTACTGGCCAAGCAGCTCCTGCAGGGCACCCAGGGCACCAGCACTGCCTTCCTGACAAGCGCTGGGCCTACACCAGCCTCCAGCACCTCAGGACTCAGGGTGCCAGGCCACCTGGCCTGGCCTGCATTGTGCTCTGGGGCCTGCTCACGGCACCAGCTGGCCATTGCCAGGCCCTGGACGGGCACCACTCCAGCAAACGCTCTGGCGCAAGGCCAGGACCCGCCAGCCCCACCACAAGGGCCCAGGATCCCTGCCCAGGGCCCCTCTGCCTGGCCAGAACCGGGCCAACGGGGTCACGCACAGGCCCCAGCCCCACCACTGCACAGGGGGTGGACTGTGGAAGGGACAGCCAAAGGTCCCAGAGAGGACAGTGCTCCCGCCAGGACCTTCCTGGAGCGGAGGGGCCCAGCTGAGCCCAGTGACTGAGCGGGGTGGGGGGTGCTTCTGTCCCCCGGCAAGTCGGGGTCACGAGCCATGGCAGTGCTGGGACAAGGAAGCCCTGCTGCTCAGGAGGGCACCTCCAGGGGCCACTGCCCAGCACCTGGGGCACCCGGGCTACAGAACAGACCCCACCCAGCACGCAGAGACCCCCGCCCCGCCCCCTGGGGCAGGCCCAGCCCAGTCCAACCCGCCCGCTGCAGCGTGCAGAGCCAGCCGGCCCGGGCCGCCCAGGGCGCAGGTGGGGCTGCCTATGCCGCCCCAGGGGCTCTCCGGGGCCTCATACCAGCCTGGGTGGGGGAGCCCGTACACAGCCAGCGTGACGACCTCCAAAACCTGCAAGGACACAAGAAGACCTCGTAAGGCGGAGACCCCTGTCGGCTTCCAAGCCCGCGAGGCTGGCACCCCAACGTGTTCTCCCCCAAAGGCAGAGGTCAGTTCCAGCCACGTCCCCATGGGTTGGTTCCAGACGACAGGAATTGTGTCACTCTGGCCCCAGGAATCACGGGCACGAGGAGCAACTCCATCAAGGACGACCTGGGGAAGGCCCCGGTTCCTGCTGTGCGGTCCAGGGGCGACTGCTCCCAGGTCCCTTGGCCACACCAGCATCCCTGCCCAGCCACCCACACACAGAGCACGGGCACCGCCCCTGCCCCAGCTCCTGGGGAAAGACATGGACGCTGCATGGGCACCCTGGGCGCCTGAGCACGCGGGCAGGCCCTCCACGCCCCATCCGGGGTCACACTGACCGAGGGTGGCGTCCTGCAGGCCTGGGGCAGCCCGCGCCCCTGCACTTGGACACAGCAGAACCCCACGGCCTGCAGCCACCAGACCTGCCAAGCAGCTGGGCTGGGCGAGGCCAGCCGTCCCTGGAGGCAGGAGCCCAGCTCCCCAGGCTCTCTGGCTCAGGGACACCTCGGGCTGGGGCCACTCCAGCTTTACCAGCAGGGCGGAGGTGAGCAGGCCCTCGAACAGGTTCTTGGGGCCAATAGGCTTAAAGGGCATCCTGTTCTAGCCAATGGTCTCCAGCCAGACAGCAGCTGCTTTAGCCGACAGCTCCAGAAGATCCCAGCCGGTGCAACCAAGCACCCACCTTCTGTCCAGAGCTTGCACACTCCCCTCTCCCCTGACTCCCTTCTCCCACCAGAGCTAGCACACTCCCTTCTCCCTGACTCCCCTCTCCCACCTCTTCGACCTTCGACCAGAGCACCTCTTCTCCGGTTTTCGCTACCGGCTACGAAGGCTGTTAAATAAATCTTTTGGCTGCATGGCTGTCCCCGGTGTGATGCTTTGCCCTTCATTGGTGCCGTGACTCGGATCCTATCTGAGCCGGAGGGCATAATCACCCCGGAACTGCCTCAGCCTTCGCCCGTTTTTGATCGCCGCTCCGACGCATCCCACCACCGGATCATCGGATTGGTAAGCCCCCCCCCCCCGCCCCAGGGCTCCTAAAACCCGTCAGGCCTTGTACAGTGGAACTGACCGTTGATCGTCCGGCAGCCCCGCTGGTGGCCTGTACAGGGAGGATCGCACCCCACCTAGACCTTCATGGTCACAGTGGACCTCGTGGAGCTCTTTCTCTTTTTGTCTCTTTCTCCTTTTCCTAGTAGGTCTCCTCATCCCCCAGGGCTCCTAAACCCGTCAGGCCTTGTACAGTGGGAATTGACTGTTGGCGCTCTCTCTCTCTCTCTCTTTCTCTCTCTACCTCCCTCCCTCTCTCCCTCTCCCTTTCCTGGGAGTAGTTGAAAAAAGCCCTTTTTCGGCCTCAACCCCACCCCCGTCTGGCCTCCGACTTGGGTCTCTCCTTCCCGTCCAGGACGGGACAACGGAAAATCCTTGCGCAAGGTGACCCATTGTTCTTCGGTCCCCTTTGGACCCCATCCTCTGTTTGACTCCAGTGACGACTGGGTCTCACAGACTTGGATCTCTCTGATATATATATCTTGAGGAGACGCTCCTCAGGACAATATATCTGTCCCGTTCGGAACGGAAAAATGGGGGCTTCTTCTTCTTCTTCTGCTGCTGCTTCTTTCACCCCTCCTGGCTGACTCACTCCTATCCCCCCTGGCTGACTACCCTCCGATCACTCTCTTCTTTGCTCTTGTCCTCACTCTCTTCTTTGGTTTTGCTATCACATCACTATTTGTCACTCTTGTACCCACTCCGACCCCTCCCAGCCAACTGTCCTCTACAGTGCCTCTTAAACAACCTAGCCACTCTCGGCCTAACTCCCGATATACAACCAACAAGACTTACCAAATTTTGCACCCAAGATTGGCCCACATAACCCCTTAGATAACCAAAACAAATGGCCTGCTTCTGGGTCCCTGGATCCCTCTATACTTGAGAGATCTTTTTTCAACTTCTGCGAGCGATCAAAAAATGGGCAGAGATTCCGTATGTTCAGGGCTTTCTCCCTCCTCCGTTCGAATCCCTCACTCTGTACCCACAGCAGCTCCAACAATAGCCTCCTAGCCTGCCAACCGCTGCTCCCCTACCATCCCCCTCCTTTCTTGATTTCGATCCCGCGGATGAGCCGCCCCCATACCAATCTGAAACCTCTCTCCGCCTCCCTCGGCCCCTCCAGCCCCACTTCTACACACTCCTGCCACCTTCTCCTCCAGCCCACCCCTTACGCGATCTCGCACAATGTCTGCTCACCCTCTGTCACTTACTCCCCGCCCAAGTCCTGACCCCACTCCGGAAGTTGCGGGTCCAGAAGGAATTGTCCGTGTCCATGTTCCCTTCCCAATGACCGAGGTAGTGCAAATCGAGAAACGATTGGCTCTTATAAGCACTGACCCCACTACATACCTCAGGGAATTTCAATGGGTCCTCCAAGCTTATAGCCTTACCTTCCCATGACATCTATATGATTTTGGCAAATACCCTCCTCCCTGAGAGCGTAGGCGAGTCTGGGAGCAGGCACGGCCTATGCCGATGAGAACCATAGAACCAACCCTAACCATCTCATTGGACCTCAGGCTGTCCCCGAAAGGGACCCTAACTGGGACTAAAATTCTCCCCAGGGACGTGGCCTTGCGAGATCAGTTTTCCACTTGTATACTAACTGGTCTTAAGCGTGCAGCACAAAAAGTAGTTAATTTTGACAAGCTGCAGGAAATCATACAAAAAAGGGAAGACACCCCCCTCTGAATTTCTAGATCGACTAACGAAAGCTCTCCAACAGTACACCAATTTAGATCCTGACTCTCCAGGGAGACGTCATGTCCTTATGACTTACTTTTTGTCCCAAAGTTACCCCGATATACGGGCTAAATTGAGAAAATTAGAGCAAGGGACCTGCAACACCTCAGACCGAGATCTTGGCCATGGCCTTTAAGGCCTATCATAATAGAGATGAGAATACTGAACGCCGTAGGTTTCAGAACCATGAAAAGGCCGAACGAGCAAGATTTCAAATGCTGGCCCAGGCTTTACAGGGCCACCGACTCTAGGGCCTCACAAACAAGGGGCCATTACCCCGCGCAGAGGGGACCTCCAGGGCCGTGTTTCAAGTGCGGGAACGAAGGACACTGGGCTAGAGCTTGCCCCAACCCCAGGCCCCCTACACGCCCATGTCCTAAATGCTCCAAGATGGGCCACTGGGTTGTTGACTGCCCCAGTTCCCCCGCAGGGGGACTGGATCAGTCATGAAACCCAACCTACTTGGACTAGCCACAGAAGATTGACGGGCCCTGGGTTTCCTCTCCCGACAGTTGACATCGACTTACAGGAGCCTAGGGTCACCCTTCTTGTTGATGGCCACCCCATAAATTTCCTACTAGACACAGGAGCCACACTTTCCTCGGAGCCACTCTTGAGGGAGTTTGGGGGGCCCACCACCTTATCGTCCCCTGTTGTCGGGATAGAGGGACACACCATTCACCCCCACAAGACTCCCATGCTGTCTTGCCCCGCCTCCCGGCCGCCTCCACCTCCATTCATTTCCCCACCAGTTTCTAGTAATCTCTCAATGTCCTGTGCCTTTATTGGGCCGAGATATACTGGTCAAATTTCAGGCCTCAGTTGTGCTCTCTGACCCGCCTTGCTCAGTTCTGCTCCCCGACTCGTCTCACACTCCCGTCTCCTCTTCCGTCTTCCTTCTTAGCATTTTAGAGCCTGATGCGGAAACCTCCTGTTACCCTGCCCCCTCTCATCTGGTAGACCCCAAAGTTTGGGACACCCAGACTCCATCCCTTGCTCCACTGTGACCCTATACGAATACACCTTAAAGATCCCCAGTATTTCCCTAATAGAGCCCAGTACCCCACTCCCAGCCACTAGCCTCAGAGGTCTCCAACCTATTATCTCAGACCTTCTGCGGAAACGCTTTCCCCTCCGACCCACCCATTCCCCATATAATACTCCCATATTGGCAGTCAAGAAGTCCAATGGGTCATACCGGTTAGTCCAAGATCTTCGTCTCATCAATGAGGCTGTTAGGCCCATACATACCCTCTGGTCCCAAATCCTTATACCATTCTCTCCCTAATTCCTTCCTTATCTACTCATTTCTCGGTCCATTGTGACCTTAAGGATGCCTTCTTCACTGTCCCTTTAGCTCAGGAATCACAAGACATCTTTGCCTTTACCTGGACTGATCCTGATACTCAACGGTCCCCAACAATTGACCTGGACAGTCCTCCCTCAGGTTTTCGAGACAGCCCTCATATCTTTGGACAGACACTAGCTGCCGATCTCAAAGACCTTGAATTCTCTGACTCCACTCTTTTGCAATATGTAGATGATCTTCTCCTTTGTAGCTCTTCCTTCTCCACAGCTCATGTCTTTCTTGTTCTCAACCTTTAACCAGTTTTCTCCTTAGGGATCATCTGTCACTTCTCATCACCTCAGGGCAAATTCATTTTTTTGGTGCCAACCTCCTAGGAATCCTTTTCACCCTTAAGCCTGACCTACCTGTCTTATCATATCCCCCCCATAACACCCCACGTCGCCCCGTTTCAGCAGGAAGTAGCCAGACTGACATACGACGTCCCACTTCCTAAGAAAACAAAAAGGGGGGAATGATAGATATGTTACCCTCCCTCCACCCCGCCCTCAGAGTTTTCCACACCCTAAGAGAAGCAACCTTGTTTCAAGATGTTCCAGACAGGATGTTCCTTCCCCAGGCAGAATGCTTCTTTTCCCCAGGCAAGAGCCAATAGGCTTAAAGGGCATCCTGTTCTAGCCAATGGTGTTGGGGTTGCTCTAGTGCACCCCCCACCAGAAAATCCCTATATAAGGCCCTGTTTGGAGAGACTCAGACAGCCAGACAGCCAGAGAGAGAGACACACGGACACCAACATCGATCGTCGCTGCTGAGAGGAGGAAGACAGATACATCGGCTCGTCGCTGCAGAGAGGAGGAAGCCACTGCAAACAGCTCCAGACCCATCACCTCTACCAGCCCGATGGCAGCTGCCCCAGCCCCAGCAGCTCCAGACCCATCGCCTCCAGCCGATGGCAGCTGCCCCCCAGCCAACAGCTCCAGACCCATCGCCTCCAGCCGACGGCAGCTGCTCTTCTTGCTACCACCGGGAAGGCTAGGACAGGTAGCCCCGCAGGCCCAGGGCGAAGACCTTGAGCAGCAGCTCCAGCAGGTAGTAGGTGACGAAGCCGCAGCTGAGAACCTGAGGGCAGAGGGGCCAGCCTCAGCCCCCCGCCCTGCCCGCCACACCACCCGCGGCTGCTGCCAGGCCCCGTCCCTCCCGCCACAGCGCCCCGCACCCCGCTCTGGCATCTCTACCCAGACCGACTACACCCAGCTCTGCCCCCCACCCAGGCCCCCAGGGCTCCTGGCTCACAGGCGGCTCCCCAGCCCTGGGTGGGAGTTTGGGGGCTCCTCATGGAAGGTGAGCGCCACCAGTAGGTAAAACAGCAGTGGCTCTTCCCTCCAAGAGGCCCCATGGACCCTCCCACGGGTGACAGCCACAGGAGGCGGCACAGGTCACGCCCCCAGGCCTGCAGCCTGCCTCCTACTCCTAGTGCACTCGGCCTCCGGCCTCCTGCGAGGACGTGACCACTGAGGAGGTCGAACCCCCGACTCCACAGGAGGCGCCCGCGTGGAGGGCCCAAGCCGCAGGCTCTGCAGAGCCCCCAGAGGGCCGGGGAGCCTGGGGTCCACTGCAGCCTCCCACAAGCTCCCTGCCTCCAGGGTGGAGAGCCGAGAGGAGCAAGCGCCTGAGGCGGAGGCTGCCGGCTGGCAGCAGGAGGCCCTGGGCTCCACCCAGCACAGGGGACAAACAGCCAAGACGGACAAGATACAGCCCCCACCCCGGCTTCTCAGGGTGAAGACGGGCCAGCCGGCACCGGCCTCCCACGGGGCTGGGGGCTGGGAACAGGGGACGGCAGGAAAGCGGACCGTGGCCTCCCTTACACGTGAAGGGGAGGCCTGGGGGCCCCTCCCACATCTGATGCCGTGACACAGTCCACTCCACGTCTCACACATGACACAAGGTCACTTTTTAATTTGGCAAATCGAGCTTTATTCTCGGGTACTAGGAATGTCACGGTTTCAGGGACTCGGCGTCCTCTATGACAAACGCCAGCAAACCGGCAGCTCCCCCACCCTCCCTAAGGCAGGGACACGGCAGGGCCACAGCAGGGTGCCGGGCAGCTCTACTTACTGTCCAGGGAGAAAAACTGTAGCCCCTGAGGGACTTGACAAGAGCTCGCCTCCACACGAGGCCCGGGGCCAGCAGCCCGCCGAGAGCCGCGGCCAGGAAGAGCCTCCCGCCCGGGGCGTCCCGTGGCCACCCTGCCCTGCTTCCCCTCGACACAGCGGACGGCCCGCGGGGCCAGGGATCCCAGAGCTTACCCCTAGGACAAAGTTGTCCCGGTCCCTGGGGGCCACATCCTCGTCCTGCACCAGGAACACCTGTGGGGCCAGGGCAGAGGGCGGCTCGGGGCCAGCAGGACACAGGACAGGCCGCAAGGCCAAGAAGAGGGGCCTGAAAGCTGCGCCTCCCCCACCAACAGAGGCAAGCCCGCGCTCACGGAAACAGCCAGGAGGTTCGCCAGGGCGACGAGGTTCCCCAGGTAGTCAAAGTAGTGGTGGCCGAAGAGGAACTGGGCGCTCTGCAGCAGCGGGGACTGGTAACAGGGCCTCGGCGGGGGCTGGGGAGGGAGCGCGCTCAGGACTGCACGCACAGCTCCGCCGCGCCGCCCCAGCCCTGGCCTGGCAGCCCAGCAGGAGTCCCACACGCCGCCACGCCACCAGGAGCCACGACCCCCACGGCACGGCACCTCGGCAGGCCACGCTGGGCCCAGGGTCGCGTGCACGTTCACGGCCCGAATGCAGCCAGGCAGAGCGCGAGCACCACAGGCAGAGGAGCGGGAGCACCCCGGGCAGAGGAGCACAGCCACCCCGGGCAGAGGAGCACAGCCACCACGGGCAGAGGAGCACAGCCACCACGGGCAGAGGAGCGGGAGCACCCCGGGCAGAGGAGCACAGCCACCACGGGCAGAGGAGCACAGCCACCCCGGGCAGAGGAGCACAGCCACCACGGGCAGAGGAGCACAGCCACCATGGGCAGAGGAGCACAGCCACCACGGGCAGAGGAGCACAGCCACCACAGGCAGAGGAGCACAGCCACCATGGGCAGAGGAGCACAGCCACCACGGGCAGAGGAGCGGGAGCACCCCGGGCAGAGGAGCACAGCCACCACGGGCAGAGGAGCACAGCCACCCCGGGCAGAGGAGCGGGAGCACCACAGGCAGAGGAGCACAGCCACCACGGGCAGAGGAGCGGGAGCACCACAGGCAGAGGAGCACAGCCACCACGGGCAGAGGAGCGGGAGCACCACAGGCAGAGGAGCACAGCCACCACGGGCAGAGGAGCGGGAGCACCACAGGCAGAGGAGCACAGCCACCACGGGCAGAGGAGCGGGAGCACCACAGGCAGAGGAGCACAGCCACCACGGGCAGAGGAGCACAGCCACCACGGGCAGAGGAGCACAGCCACCACGGGCAGAGGAGCACAGCCACCACGGGCAGAGGAGCACAGCCACCACGGGCAGAGGAGCACAGCCACCCCGGGCAGAGGAGCGGGAGCACCACAGGCAGAGGAGCACAGCCACCATGGGCAGAGGAGCACAGCCACCACGGGCAGAGGAGCACAGCCACCCCGGCAGGACAGCCGCGTGGGAAGCAAGGAGTCCCAGCCCGGCACTCGCGACACCAGCACTCCCCGAGCTCCGTGGCCTTGCCTAAGACACCTCCACGTGTGCCCAGGACAGGCACAGAACGACCCAGCAAACCCAGGGACAGCCAGCAACGCAGCAGGGAAGGAGGTCCAGGGTGCCCAGTGGTCGCCAGCCACATGGCACTTCCCTTCCATCCAGTGAAGCCAGACGCCGTTTCTGTGGCACAGGCCCCACGTCAAGTGCCGGGGCCCACGTGAGGAGGCCCCTGCGGCAGGCGGGCAGAAAGAGCAGCTGTGCCCAGAGAAGGCTCCGCACGCACAGGGAGGACACAGGGACAGAGGCCAGGAGCAGGCTGCGGGCAGGCGCGTCTGCGCAGAGGGGCGCCTCCGGGGGCTGGCGAGGCACGTCAAGGCCTGTGCTCCCCAGAGGCCACGGACAGAGGCTCCTGGGACGGGCCTCAGCGTTCAGGCCCCACCATGGGCTCCCAATTCATCCTCCCACCCGCCCCATGGCGACAGGCCAGTCCCCAACAGTGTCCCTGGCCACCTGCAAGCATGAGGGACGCCAGACATGGTGGGAGGGCAGGCTCTGGGTGACCCTGAGATGGGGCAGGGTGTGACTGAGGACATCCAGGGTCCCCTGCCACATGGTACTCCAGGTGACCCAGAGCTGCAGCCTGACCTGGCGACGTGGAAGCCAGCGCCCAGAGGCCACATGCCCCCAGCACACCCTGGCCACTGGCTGCTGGTGGCCTAGGCCCTGCCACCCCAGGGACCACGGCCTCCTGCATGCCCACCACCCGAGAGCCAAGCCACCTACAGAGAACCGAGCAGCCCCTGCTTCCTGGCCACGCCCCTCGGCCACCAGGGCTGCCTGCTCCCGCCCACACCACACGTGACGCTGCCCAGTCTCCCTGGGCCTGTGCCTGACCACACACGTGGACACCTCGGCCAATGCAAAGCTGACCATGCCGTCACGGCCACACAGCCACAGGAGGAAGCATGCCCGTGCTGCCTGTGACAGGGACGCAGACCACACGATCGGGTGGACGGCCTCCAGGGGCTGCTCCACTGTCCACTACTGTCTGCGACACCCAGCACAGTTTTAACCAGAGGCCTCTCGTGAAGGGGACAGGCTTCCCTGGAGACCAGCAGGGCTGTCCCGTCTACAGCCCATCAGCATGGATGGACCAGCGACCTGGGCAAGGCCAGGATGATGGACAGGAGGTGACCACCTGAATTCCCGTGACTCTGCAGGAGCCACCCAAAACCACGAGGTGGTGGACGCCTGTGATCCCTCTGGAGGCTGAAGCAGGAGGACCTCAACTTCAAGGCCAGTCTGCACAACTTAACGAGGCCCTGTCTCAAATACAGTGTTAAAAGGGCTGGAGGCGCCGCTCAGGGTAGAGCCCTGGTCTAGCATGCTCGCGGCCCTGGTTCCACCCCAACATCAGGGGAAACAGGACTTCCTGCCCCGATGCCAGCAGCCCTCATGCTGCTGCACCCCCAAAACTGAAACGCAGCCCCCAGCACCCAGCACTGTGGGGAAGAGGGTGGCACACACCAGGGCGGGCAGCCACAGCCCAGGACCTCTCCCCAACTCCAGAGCCGCGGAGAGCAGAGTGGCAGGCTGGGGAGGACGAGCCAGAGCAGGGACGTGGCTGGGTCCTGGGCCTTCGTGGACCACACCGGCCCGGCCAGCTGCCCTGGGCCTCCAGGCCGAGCCCGCCCGTCCTCCCTGCCGCCTGCGCAGCACCCTCTCGGGGACACCCGCTGAGCCTGGCACTGGGGGAAGGCAGGAGGGTGAATCTGTGACCACACTACCCACAGGTCCACAGACGGCTGCGTCCCTGGGAGCTGGGGAGCCAGAACCCAAGACAGGGACCCACTTCTCCGTCCTGGTGGCCAGCCCCGGGAGGGGCCGCCCAGTGCACACCAGCCCTGGTGCTGGGACGAGACGCACCACCTGCAAGGGCCGACCAGACGCCTGCTGGCCAGGCCGTCCCCGTCCACGCTGACCTGCGACTGCACTCACTCTGGGCCTCCAGGCGGCTCTACCTGACACCTCGGTGCCACCCTGTCCCAAGCAGGGTGTGGCGGCTGCACACACAGCACCCCTGATCACGTGCCAGGCCCCGCCAGGCCCCAGGAGGAGCACCCAAAGGGTGACAGGGACAAGCACACACCACCCCGCGCAGGCCGAGGGTGGCCCGGGGACACCTGGGGAAAGCGCGTCCTGAGGAAAGCCTGTGACAGGCTGAGGCCACGGGGCTGGCTGGACCCTGGCCAGCTGACTGGCCCTCTGCTGCAGTGCAGGCCCGACACCCCGGATGCCGCTGCACTTGGAAATGGGGCTTTTGAGAGGTCAGCGAGGGAACGCAGGCCTTCACAGCAAGTCCTAGCCACGTGACCGTGTCCCAGTACGAACACACGGGGCACACAAGGACAGGCTCTCGCCACCTGCAACCCAAGGACAGAGGCCTGGAGGAGCCAGCCTGCCGACCCTGCCCCCGCAGGTCAGGCGCTGACCCTGAGCTGAAGCCGCTGGCGCAGGCTCACTCCTGGGGACCCCGCATGAACGTGGCCGGATGCAGGAGCCCTGTTTGGGGAGATGGCTTGAATTGCAGTTGACTATGGGCCATGGAGATTTGGACATTGCCGCCTTCCGTAGTCTCACGGGCCGGGATCTCGCGGGACTTGAGCGAGATTGCTGATCGGGTCTGCGCCATTTTGGTGGTGTGTGCGGCGCGTGTTAGTTGTTGTTAGAGCCAGAGAGAAAAGTTATCAGAATAAAAAGCTGTTTGTCTCCAGTTTGCCTCTGCACTTCTTCCCGCGGCTCCGTTGCTCCAAGCGGCCATCGCTTCAGGCGGCAACAGCCGGAGCCTGGCCAGCCGGACAGGGAGGACCCTGCCTCCCACCCCAGCCCCGCTCAGGTTCCTGCAGGGTCCCCGGCCAAGCAGCGGGAATGGCAGCCCCTCCACTGACCCCGCTGCCCGGGACGCCTCTGCTCCTTCAGGCACCCCTGCCCCCGAGCCTGCCACAGCTCCACACAGTGCTCAGTGCAGGCCGAGGTCCCCGACGGCTCTGCACGCCAGGTGGGGTGAGGACACAGGCCGTGCAGAGACAGTGCCCACCTCCAGGGGAGGACAGGAGCCCAGGAGGCGGCTCCTCGGGCCAGCCTGGCCCAGGCCAGCTCCCAGTGCTGGTCAATTTCAAGATCAAAAAGTCTCCCCAGTTTGCATAAGACAAGTGACCTCCACCCACTGCCCACGAGGGGCAAGGCCTAGCGGGCGGGACTGGGAGAAGCCCCCGCACCCTGGTGGCCCTGGCTGGGCGGTGGCACAGGCCCACCCAGTTACCTCTCGGATCACGCCCCTGTCAACCTCGCTGAAGAGCTTCTGGAACTCGTCGGCCGACAGCGGCGAGCCCTCACGGGCGCGCACCTTCTGCAGGGACACACTGGTCAGCGGGCCGCGGGGACCGCCAGGCCCCAGCCCCCCCAACGGCTGCGAGTGCTGGCCCAGGAGAGCGCGGAGGCTGGGCGGACACGGGAGCAGCTACCTCCATGATGGCCTGCTTCTGGGAACCGCGCAGCTGGGCTTTCTGGAGCACCTGCAGGAAGTCCTGGGGCATCACCCCGACGCTGCGGGAGGGAAGCCGCCCGTGAGCGGCCAGCGGCCCTCGGCAGCCCCTCCTCCCCGAGCTCGGTCCCCAGTCCCCCACTGCCCCGGGCAGCCGAGACTGAGGAGCACCTCCTCTCAGGACCACCCTGCAGGTGCGTCACAGCCACCACCACTCAGAGCCCAGGACACACTCGTCCCCCTCAGAAGGGCAGAGACACCTCTGCCACCAAGCAGCAGGTCCGGCATTCCCAGGGATGCCCTCAAGCTCTGCCCACGTCCACAACACAGCAGAGTGAACGCCTGGCCCAGCAGGAGCCGAGGCGGATGTGGGGACAGCAGGACCCAGAGAGCTGGACGCGGCGTCTCCAGGACTCCAGGCGAATCCCGAGCCCAGGGCCAGGAGGGGGCTTACTGGGAGACCCCTCGGGGATGCCCAGGCCCCTCCCAGGGCAGCACCTCCTCTCCTGGGAGAAAGGGCCCTGGCCACACTCGTGCCTGGGGACCTGGCCTACCCCGTCATGGAGCAGAGGACTTCATAGGCAGCGCGGGTCCCCAGCCGCCGCCGGAACAGCGAGGTCTGCAGGGACTTCTGCAAGGAGGACACTCTGAGCGGCGACTCCCACCCCGAGAGTGGCCCACAGGAAACCCCAGCAGCCTCCAGGGCAGTCAGCCACCCGCAGCCTCCCCCTCAGACACCAGGATGACCAGATCCCAGGCCCAGGGGAGCTCCCTGGCCCACCCGAGTGGGGTCCCGGGCAGGTCCCTCTTAGGGTGTGGGACAACAACGGGGACCCTGGGTGGCCACGGCAACAGCTCCTGCACTCCCAAAATGACTCGGGCAGTGACGCAGGTGTGTCCCAGCTGGCTCACAGGAGGCAGTGGCCCGGCCTGCCCCACATGGCCTCAAGGCCAGCTGGGTCTCGGGAGGCGTGGCTGGCCTCACCATGAGGTAGCCCCGGAACTGGTTGTAGATGATGGCGGTCAGCAGGTTCATCAGGAACAGGCTCCCTGCCAGGGAGAAGCCCCGGTCAGCTTGGAGCCGGCCCACAGCCCCAGCGGCCAGGTCCCCCACGCTCCCCGGCAAGGTCAGCGGGCACCGAGGGCTGGAGACCACTGTGGCCACAACACTCCTCGCTCGCAGCAGGACACCTCGAGGGCCTCGTGCCCCCGTCTACCAGTGGCCACAACCAGGCCAGGCGGGCGGAAGGGTGGACGAGGCCACAGCCACAGCAGGACGGCAGGGCGGGGCTGCAGGGCCCAGGGAGGGGGAGGGTGGCTGCAGGGTCCAGGCTGGGGCACACCTGAGCATGGGACTGTCACACCGGGAGGGGTCCTGCCCACGCTGCCAGGCAGGGCACTCACCTATCAGGGTGAAGATGATGAAGAAGAGAGCGTAGGCCCGGTTCTCGGAATACGCGGGGATCATCACTAACACAGGAAGGGACAGAGACAGAGCCGGCTGAGCCCCGCAGGGACCCTCCAGCTCCCGCGTGACTCGGCCAGCGGCCTCCTCAGCACAGGAGGCGCTGGAGAACTAAAGCTTCTGGCCGGAACCCCAGCCCATCATCCTGGGCCCTTCCCAGGAAGGAAGCTCACTGCCCATGGAGGACAGTCAGCCCTGGCCGAGCTAAGATCAGCCTCCCAGTGACCACACCCCACACCGTCCAGCTTCCCTGCAGGGACTGGCTAGGTCCCACAGCCCAGGGGGTCAGCTCAGGGCAGGGTGCTCGGCTCTCCCTGGGTGGGCACCCCGGGCTGCCCGCAAGACGGGCCTCAATGGTGTGAGCGTTCCTAAGCCCCAGAGGAAAGGCACCAGCCAGAGGGGCAGAGCCACGGCCGAGCCCAGGAGGACAGAGGCCTGCCTGTCTGGGCACAGTCGCACCTGGGCAGCTGGGGGACCTGCCAGCACCACCGCAGCCAGCCACGACCCCAGGGTCTCCCGCATGCAATGCTCCCAGCAGCACGCACCTCGCACTGGCCTGGGCAGCAACGAGGCCACCGAGGGCCACTGACCACCGCCATTCACGGCCACACAGAGAGCCCTGCTCAGTCAGCTTCTCCGAGGAGAAAGGAGGCAAGATGCAGGAACAGGAAAGCATGAGGAGTAGGAAAGTAGAGGAGCAAGACAGAAAGACAAGCAGCAAGAGGGGAGAGGGTGAAAAACAGAAAAGAGGACACAGGACTCCAGTCACCGTCCCCTGGACGGACAGCCTCGGACACGCCATCCAGGCCGCACGGCCCCGCCCCCAGGCCACCCGCTGGCCCTGCCCACACACACCATCGGGGTTGTTGGCCGTGGTCAGCAGCACCAAGAGAGAAGTGAAGGCCTCCAGGAGGTTCCGGAAATAGGTCACCCTCTCCTTTTCCTGCTGTTCGTCCTGCCGAGAGCAGAGGGGCTCTGGGAAGCCACTCGGGCCCTCACCCTGGCTGGGGCCTCCAGTCGGCAGAGCCCAGGACCCAGCAGACCAGGACCACGCACCAGTGTCAGCACCACAACCCGCTCATCAGCCTCATGAGTGCATGGTCAGACAGGGCAGAGCCCAGGGCTCCCGGGAACAGAAGTGGGCACCCAGGAAGCTGGCACACCCACACGGCCACCAGCCTCCACAGCAGGCCTGCCCAGAGACATGGGGACCCCCAGGGCCAGCCCCGCTAAGGGCCTCACAGTCTGGAGGCCGACACGCCGCAGGCAGGGCCGGCCTGCTGGCAGCTGGTGGCCCTGGGCCGGGTGTGCAGGGGGCAGAGGGGCCCAGGCTGGAGTGGCCTCAAGCAGGCCATCGTGGTAGGAAGGGGCTCTGCACAGGAGCCCGAAAGCCTTGCTGCTCCTTGGGCTGAGTGTCAGGGCCAGGGCCCCCCACCACACTCGGAGGTGCCCCTGTGGCTTATCACAGTGGCCAGCAGGGCCCCCACACTCGGCTCCCAGCCTGTCCCCTGGGGTCCCGGCCACAGAAGGCAGCAAACGCATGCAGCGCGTCACCCAGGAAGAGGCTGCGTTCAGCCCACGCCAGGGTCCTCCCTGGGGTCGCCTGTGCCTACCAAGCCCTGGGCTCCCAGCCAGAGCACAGGTGGTGCAGGACATCCCTGTCACCGAGGTGGCTTCTGAGCCAGTTCCCAGCTGCCAGCCGAGAGCCCACCCTCGCAGCCCCACAGGAGCTGCCAGCTGAGACGGCCCCTCCCAGCAGGGCTGCCTGTCCCACGTGGGCCCTGGCGTGTCACCAGCACTCACAGGACCTCCTCAGCCCCTCTGCAGCACTGCCACCCGCCCACCCAGATGTGCTGAGGACAGACAAGCTGCCTGGTGGCAAGGGCACCACAGTCCTGGAGGCGGAGGACTTCGCAGGTCCAGGGACTGTCCGGCACAGCCGCGGGCCAGGAGGCTGCTGCTGAGGGCATGGAGCCCCCACGGGGCCTCAGCAGGGCCAGCATGAGGAAGAGAGCAGGCGACCTCAGAGACAGCGCCTGGGCAAGGGCCAGGGGACAGGCCACGCCCCACGGGCAGGGCAGGGGTGGCCGCAGCCGGGCGTGACTTGGCCCTCCTGGGCTTGAAGCAGCCCCCCACCCCAGGCCAGGCTCGGGTCTCTGAGCTGACTAAGGATGGTCTCGGCACCTGCCCCCGTCTGCAGACGAGGAGGCCAGGCCTGGAGGTCCCCAGCGACGGGCACCGCCCGGGGCCTGTCCCTGCAGGGCTCTTGCTGCACCTCTACAATCAACTCCTGTGGGGGTGCCATGTGCTCTCTGACCCCAGGCCCCCAGCCCAAGCCCACCCTGTCGGGGAGCAGAGGGAGCCTGAGCCCAGGGTTTCTGCCCCGCCCACTGGCAGCACGCAAGGACAGGCTGGCTTGGGCAAGTCCCCAGGGGGGATGCACACTGACCCCTTGGGACCGAGGCCCAACACCAGCCCCAGTCCTCGAAACACCCCCAACCAGGCCGCGTGGGGAACAAGGCCCACAGGCCCAGCAGCCAGCCCTGACCGTGTTCCCCAAAGGGGCTGAAACAAGGTCAGGCACTGGGTCAGTGGGCACGAGCAAGGACACTGAGCAGACCTGCAAGCGCAGGTTCCCAGCCTGCCCTCCGGGCCATGCTGGCGAGGCAAGAAACTCCCAGGGGCCGGTCACCACCGCCCGCTCCTCCACGCCAGCCAGGCAGGGAGCGGGCCTCGGTCAAGACCAAGGGCAGAGTCCTCCCTGCAGGTGCCCACCGCTCACCCTGCTCTCCCAGTGCCTTCCTGGGGGCCGAGACCCACTGGAGGAGGAGCCACACTCCTGGGCACTGGGACACTTGGCACTCCCAGGCAGAGGCCAAGGCCACCTCCACCCGACACTGACTGCTGCCCACCCTGGGCTCCGGAGGCAGCAATGACTGCCACCCTCATGGGACAGTCACACAGAGGTCCTGGGGGTCAGCGGTGGGGCCACCTCAGCAGCCCAGCAACTGCCCTGTCACCTAGGGACACGCACAGACACGCAGACACACCCGCCAGACACACAGACACGCAGACACACCCCGACAGACACACAGACACGCAGACACAGGGACACACCTGGGACACAAGCACAGACACACACAGGGACACCCAGACACACTCAACACAGACTCAGGCACACACAGGCATGAGGACCTGGAGTCGGGCTCGGGCCTCCGCAATCCCGGTTAGAAGGTGCGCTGGGCTCCCCTCCTGGCAGACGGCCCCCGACCCTAGAGGTTCTTCAAACTCACAAAAGCCAGCCCTGACTGCTGACCATGACCAGCCCCATCCCAGGACAAAGGAGCAAAGAAGCAGGTGGCGGAGGCCCGAGGCAGACAGGGACCCAGCCAGGACATGAGGACAAGCACACAGGATGGACAGTGGCCCCGGCAGGCGTGGAGCCCAGGTGGCCGGGCACACCTCGCACAGCACTGCTCTGCTGGGGGTCGAGGCCTCAGCCGGGGCTGGGCAGGGCAGGGTGAAGAGCTGAAGACAAGGACGTGTTGCAGGGGCACCCCCCGAGGCCAGTGCAGGCCAAGGGCCCAGCCAAGGAGGGGTGCCGAGGGGGGCTCAGTGAGGCCAGGCAGCCCCTTGGGAGGGACCTACAAACCATCTCCTGAACAGCAGCAGGGGGGTGGCAGGGGTGGGGCCCAGGAGAACTGGGGCAGAGGGGCGTGGGGAACACCAGGGCCACTGAAGATGACCCTGGCTCAAGGTGGGCCACTGGACCTCCTGGTCACACAGCGCAGGCAGGAGCCGCACCGGCCCTCACTCTCCAGAGACTGCGCAGACCTCCCTGAGGGCCAGCCAGCGCAGAGGACGGCCCAGCTCCCCCCAGCCCGGCGTGCCCGCCACTCACCTCCTCACTCCCGGTGAACAGCAACGTCCCAAATACGGTGAAGAGGCACAGGTGCACAACCAGCAGCAGGCCGACGCTGGGGAGGGGCGGGGCTCAGGACCACCAGGTGTGGCCACCTGCCCAGGGTGCCCGACCTGCCCGCTGGCCAAGGGGCACCTGGGGCAGAGGCAGGCACAGCCATCCCCTCCTGTCCCCAGAGGATCTGCCGAGCACCCAGCCCAAGAGGCCTTAGGACGGGCCTGCTCCTGCCTGGCAGAGCCCACCCCTTGTGGTGGGACGAAGGCAACCCCAGGGCCATGACCCGGGGCCCAAGGCCACCTCCATCCTGCTGGTTGAATGACAGGGCCATCAGCCAGATATGCCACCAAGGAAGGGATTCAAGGCAGAGGGAGGACACTCCTGTGGAGAGCTAAGACTGACCCCAGAGCCCCAGAGTCCTGGTGGTGACGGGACCCATGAGGCTTGCAACAAGCCACCAGGCCCTGCACCACCTCAGCGGCAGCCAGCGCAACTGCGGGCGGAGGGAGCAGACAGCGGAGCAGGGGCGGGGGCCACCACGGGGACACAGGGCAAGCAAGACCCATGGAGGGCGCCCAGGACTCAGCAGCCCCGGGACAGCAGCGGGCCTGCAGCAGGGCCTTGAAGGGGGCGCCGGAACCGTGGGTGGAAAACGCCACCCAATGACCTCCCCAGAGCGCCGCAGCGCCCGGAGGCCCCCGGGCAGCACCCTGGGCAGGAGTGTCCTCGGGCCCTTGGGCTAAGCGCTGGCACGGAAGCCTGCAGCCCCGAGCTGAGCGCACACCTGGCCATCTCGGGCAGCGACCACCGGAGGCACTTCAGGGTCTTCTTCATCATGGAGGAGTTCTGCAGCAGGAAGAAGGGGCGCAGCAGGCGGCGGACGCGCAGGGGCTGGAAGAGACCGTGGGCAGACTCGACCGTCCGGGCCTCACTTCCACCTGCCGTCCCAGCCCTGGGCCGGCTGCATCCAGCACCAGCCCGCCAGCCGCAGTGGCACGTCACGGCTGTCCCCTGCTCTCCAGCATGCCCTGGCTCCCCTGTCACAGAGCCAGCTGCGCTCTGGAATGACATCTGGGTCTGGCATGCCTCAGGAGACAGCAGCCTCTCCCTCACCCAGCACCCGGGTCCCCCAGGACAGGGTCCCACCAGCACCCGGCACAGCTGGCCCTCTGGAGTGACCCATCCTGGGGACTCACTGGCCCTCTCTGGGCTACGGCTGTCATCCTTGGAAGGGCCCCAACATGGGCACAGGCTGAGCAGGCCAAAGGGAACAGAGGGGACCAAGACGGCTGGGGCTCCAGCCTGCCTGGCTCTGCAGAGGCGTGGGTGCCCCGCATGCCCAGACGCAGTCACAGGCTGCCCACAGGCGGAGGCTCTGATCTTGGGGCCATGTGGGAGCTGGGGCCCTGCTGGCTCCCCTCACCCTGCTCCAGAATTGGGACCCACACAGTCAGACAGGAATGCAGCTCCCACCTGAGGCTGTCCCCAGCAGCCGAGATTCACGGGGCCACAGACACAGCTCCCAGGCCTTTGTGAGGCCAGGCAGGAGCGTCCAGGTGGCCCACCTCCAAGCACTGGCCACATACCAGGCAAGTCCCTGGCAAGCCACACGTGCAGGATCACAGCCCAGACCCCACAGGCTACAGAGAAAGCTGCATCCAGACAGCGGTGGCAGGTGGCCTGACCCACCAGCCAGAGGACAGCAGGATGCACCCCACAGGAACTGAACACAGGGGACCAATTACACGGGGCTCCAGGTCCCCCCACCACCAGCCACCTGCTGTGGACGGGAGCTCCACGACCAACCAGCCGGCCACAGCACACCTCGGGCCTGGTCTGCAGGTATTCTAAGAGATGGGCCAGCCTAGCCGGAAATGCAGCCTGACAGCCAATCAGAAACCCCTCCAGAGGGGTGCCCGCGGCCAGGCAGGGGTGGGTCGTCCCCTCTGCCTAGCCTGAGAGGCAACATGATTCCCAGGCAGCAGGGCAAGGACATGGAAAGAACAGGGCTGGCAGACCAGGGACGAGGAGGCCCAGGAGGACAGGCCCAGGCTCCGGCACGGCTGAGCGGCTCGGTGCACCCGTAGCTGCCTGAGGCACAGAGGGAGGCTCTGCCTGGAGCCACACGCCCACCCCGCCCGTGCAGGGGCCCTGGTAACAGACTGACCGCATGGGCCTTCCCCATGCTAGGTGCTGACCTGCCCCTGGCCAGAGGGGTGCCGGTGGTGATCTGGGGTGTGCCTGTGGCACGCAGCACCCGTCCTAGCACCACCATCGCAGAACCTGGGCAGCGGCTCAGATCGTCACCGGCCACCTCAGTGCAGCAGGTGCCACCCAGGCCGAGGACCTCCTCCTGTGGCACGGCCACAGGGCTGACCAGAAGCAGCTGGCCTGAGGGACGGCCCAGAGCCTCAGGAGACAGCACTACAAGGCTGGCAGTCACGGGGCACGGCACGGACTGCTGCGTATCCATGGGACCCAGCAAATCCCGCTCTGTGGGCCCCACGGGTCCCAAGTGAAGTGCTCCCACAGGGGACACACACCTGTCCCACTGAATGGGACCGCAACTTGTCCGAGGGGGGCGGTATGCCAGCAGGGTGAATCGTCAACAACCAGGGAGACTGCAGTGCAGCCCCCCAAGCAGCAGGAGGTCGGTGCCGGGGTCCCCTGGGCCACCTCTTGGCAGGTCATGTCCAACAGGAAAAGCCACGGGAAAAACTCCAGCCACCAAGGAAAGGCAGGGATGAAGGTCTAGGCCACCGTGCTGGTGATGAGCCCAGACGGGGTCCGGCAGAGGCCTGGGGACCCTGGGGGCAGCAGCAGGGAACGACAGAGGTCAGTTAGGACGCGACCAGCTAGACGGCCAGGACGGTTTCCGTGCTGTGCGTGGCTCCTGGCGGGCAGAGGCCTGCTGGTGCCCATCGGTGGACTCCTCGCCCACCCCCCTCCTCCTCCTCCTCACGAGCAGGTGGCGAGGCTGCGTTGGGGACTCAGCCTGTGGGCTAGAGCACCTGCTGGCCAGTCAGGCGGAGGCCCCGTCACTCAGACGGATGGTTGCTGGGCCGCCCTGCCCTTCTTAGGAGCAGAGGGCAGCACTCGCGGGGAGAGCCAGGCTGTCCCTCGGCAGCGGGGGCGGTGGCAGGGCTTTCCCCACTCACACACTCACGCCTCCCTCGGCCGCGGCTCCTGCGCTCGAGGGCCTGGGGTCTGCAGGTGGAGCTGGGAGGGGGCCGCACGCCCTCCCCGCCACGTGCATTCCCCAGCGGCAGCCCCCGGTGGGCCACCCCTCCCAGAGGTCCAAAGGCAAGAAGGGTCCCAGCTCCGGAGGCCCCTCCCCGGTGCCAATGTGCCAGCAGCCCACCTCCCCCTGGTTCCGCTGGGCTCCCTGCGGCTGCCCCGGCCCCTCAGCACCCGCGTGGGCTCCCTTCACTCCTGCCTACAGCAGCACCTGACGGGTTCCCTCTACCCCGCAGACCCTGACGGACGCGCTGAGAGCAAGCCAACGTGCCACAGCTCTGCACCACCAGAGCACCCGAGGACACGCTGCAGGGGACAAAGGCCCTGCGGTCAGAGCTCTGGGGTGCCTGGCGGCTGTGCAACACTGCTAGGTTGCACAGAGCTTGGGGTGTGGCTCTGGGCACCACTAGGGACCAGGGTGGCACTTCCATGGAGACCCAGGCAAGTGAGTCCTGCTGCCAGGTGGGCTGAGGGCCAGGAGCTGGAAAGGCCAGGATGCGTCCCGGGTCAACCTCTCGCGCACGGGGTGCCCAAGGACGCCCCCTGCCGTCTCCAGGCCGCAGGTCTCCACGTGCAGGTAGGAGCAGGGTTCCCTGCCTGCCAGGAGGCAGGGAGCGGCGGGGCGAGGGCAGTGCCAGGCAGGTGGACAGCACGGCCGTGGCTCAGGATAGCAGCCTGACCCCCAGAAAGCAGCACTGTACCCCGCAATCCCCAGGGAGCCCCCACCATCTCAGAGTGTCCTCCCTACATACCTCCTGACAAGAGAGACCGAGGGACACGGTCCAGTCCACCACAGACACGGCCAGCACCACGACGTAGGCCAGCAGCCACTCGTTCTTCTGGACCTGGGCCCACCCGACCAGGTAGCCCTGCAGGAGACGGGAGGGGCGTGAGCAGCGAGCAGCCGTGCAGAGACAGGCCCTGCGGCCAGGCGGGGACAGCAGTGCACACAGGAAGACCCCACAGAGCAGAAGACTGTCCCGCAGTGCCACTCCACGTGGTCAGGCAGCGCACTCTGGCCAAGACACCACGGCGAGCTGTGCAACCTCAGGCAGGCCCTGAGCCTCCCAGGCCTCAGCCTCCTCACTGGTCACAGGGCCCCCAACTTGCCCATGCAAGCCACCAGTGCCTCAGGAGGGCAGGCAGGGAAGGCACCCTGGAGGGGACGGGCAAGAGAGGCCCCAGCCGCGGGGCACCTGGGGCACAGCAGGAGGCGCCAGGGCTGGGCTTTAGTCTGCTCTTCCCTGTCCTAACCGCCACTTCCCACCCGCAGGACAGCCTCCTGAGATCACCCCGCAGATAAGAGCCGTGGCCACTCTCGTCTGCAGACCCCCAAACGCCCCAGCCACTCAGAACAGCCCACGTCACCTTCTTGTACCAGTTTTGGATCCGGTTTAAAAAGCCCCAGACCTGCTGACCGTATGGTGGGTTAAAAAGAGACAGAGGGCTGGGGCCGGGCTCAGTGGTAGAGCGCGAGCCTAGCAAGTGTGAGGCCTGGGTTCGAGTCTCAGCACCACATACAAGCAAAATGAAAAAATGAAGGTCCATCGATAGCTATTAAACACATTTAAAAATAAAAACAAAAGATGGGGAATTGCCAGGGCCTCTCTCTCTGCACGCCCCCAGCGTCCAGCCACGCGACCCGCCCCTCCCATGTGATACTGCAAGGCAGGCCCCCAGCAAAGGGACCACATGACCAGGAGGCCACGTGCTGCCTGACCCAGGCCGCGGGGCCCCTGGGACCAAGTGCTGGAAGGCTTCACAGAAAAACACAACACGGCCCAGAGCACGTGTGGCCTCCCCGGGCCTCGCTGGCAGTTAGAGGCCCCTAGGCCGACAGAGCCCACAGGCCCACGTGAGCCAGAAGGGCCCCCTCCAGACTCCAGAGGATCTTGTCACAGGCAGAACTGAGAGTCGGACACACAGCAGCCACCGTGTGGGCGAGAGGCCACTTCTGTCCACACCCAGCTTCTCTCTTCTTTAGGGGAGGACAGGGTGCCCTCAGGTGAGACCACCAGTCCTCTTGTGTGGCTGGAGGTCCCCTCACAAGGTCAGCCTGACCACTCCCAAGGCACCCCTGCCGCCCCCCTCACCTTCACAGACACGTCCGCCAAGAAGACCAGCAGGCACAGCCCCTCGATGCCCTCTGTCAGGCCGCAGGGCGGCTCCCAGTGCGGGCTACGGAAGCGCACGTCCGCGGTCCTCGTGAGCGAGGACGGGGTCTCGATAAACGCCAAGGCCAGGATGGAGAAGATGGTGAAGCTCAGAGTCCTGGAGGAGACAGACGTGGTGGGACACAGCAGCCGCCGCCCGGAGCCAGGCCGCGCCCAGCAGGCGAGGGGCCAGCTGTTCAGGGGCGCAGGTGACCCCTCCCGCCCAGGACCCCAAGGCCCAGGCTGGCCCGCCATCCTGAACAGGAAGCCCCGTCACCCGGAGCCCCCGCTGCCCACACCAGGGCTCCTCCCTCGGAGGCTGACGGCCACTCTGTGCCCACGGGGAGGGCGCCCACCTGGACAGAGGCAGGCAGGTCTCCAACGGGTGAGGCCACCACCCCTACCACGCGGGCCACGTGGCGCAGTCTCACCGTTGGCACGCGTTCGAGTAGTACCATCGGTAGAGCCACATCGAGCCGGCGTCCATGCGGTGGGAGATGGAGCGGTACTGGGAGCGCAAGGTCACAGGGAGGGACGTGAGCAGGGTGGCTTCAGCACTGTGCCACGCCCTGACTGTGTCCCCAGGTTGCCACAGGCACAGCCAGTCACAGGGCACACCCAGCTATCCGCCTTGGGCAGCCCAGCGGTAGGGACGGCTCCGTGTCCGTCTCAGACAGGCCTGTGTCAGCGTGTGGCCTGGCAGCCCAGGTGCCCCCGCCCTGCAGCGGCAGACCCCCCGCACTGCCAGGGGGCCAGGCAGACCAAGCTCCCAGAGGCCAGCTGCCTGCGGGGGCACTGGGAGGACCTGCAGCAGGCACCGCTGCGCCCCGCTGCCTCCGAGGCTCTTCTGTGTGCGAGCCTGCCTCTGTCCCCAGCACCATGTCCTCCTCTGGGGTGTAGCCCCCACCTAGGACCTAGAGCGGGGAGGCCCAGGACAGGCCCTGGTGTGTGACAGACCAACAACCCAAGGACAGCTGTACCCAGACAGTCACCTCTTCACAGCAAGGACTCCAGGACAGCCACCAAGCCAGGGCCAGGCCGTCACACTGTTCTAACCCACAGCCAGCAGCTGAGGCCTTGGCCCAGGACAACAAGGACTGATGGGGCAGGGGCGGCAGGGAGCCCACCACCCACCTGCATCGCATCTTCAATGAAGACCACAGCCTGGTCGATGGACAGGTCCCGACTGGCTGCGGCAGCTGCGGGCAAAGAGGACGCGTCAAGGGACCACGTGGGATCGAGTGGCCTCACCTGAAGGAGCCTATAATCAAGGAGATAGCTAAAGATTGCGGTTAGCTGAGAGCCATAAAAGCTGTTCTAGTTTCCACCTGATGTTGATACATTATTCAAAGAATCTTTGTATGCCCGTGAACACTGCATGACGCACCTGTAAGCTCGAGCTGTAAGCACGTGTCCTTGTTAAAGCTATATGTATATAACTGGGTGAGGTTCGTTAGTGTGTGTGGGAAGAAGAAGGTGGTGGTTGGAGTTAGAGCATTTGGAGTGATTGCTGGAGCTGGAGAGAGGAGAAGAATAAAAGACCTTTTTTCATTTTCATCCTGCCTCCGAATTTTCCTGTGGCGTTCGCTGCTCCAAGCGACTTCCGCTTCAGGCAGCGACAGGTGGCGGCCTGTACGGGGAATTCGGCGGCAAGGTAAGAAAAAAGAAAATTTAAAAAGATGGGAGCAAATATAACAAAAAGTCGGTTTATAAAAGCCATGAATGAAATTTTTGATATTGAGAACTCAGAGGATAGTGAGAAAAGTGAACAAGAAAGCATATCCTCTGACTCAGTGGAGACCAGCAAGGAGAGTAGGAATGTAAATTCAAAAGTAAGATCTGCAAAAGCCATCAGAAGCTTAATAAAATTAGCTGAGGAGTATGTACTCTCCTTAGAAACTGAAACTCAGGATACTAGTGAAAGTAATAATAGTAACAAGGAGCCAAACCATGAAAGTACAGTCTCCTCTACTGAGCCGGTTAGGAATTATGAAGCTAGTAGTGAAGAGGAATCAAAAAGCGATTCGGAGAGCACAGTCTCCAATAAAAAGAACAAAAAGAAATTAAAAAAGAGAAAAGACCGTCAAATAGAGGAACCACTAGCGCCCTCTGCTCCTTCATGGATAGAATCCCTAACAGAAACAATAAAGAGTATGGATCAGAGTGTACGTGCCCTTGAGGTAGAAATTGGCGGCCTTTCAGAGCGCTTATACGCTCTCGAACAACATAGACCGCAGGAGCACCTAGAACTGCCAGTATTTCAAAATGAACAGGGACAAAGATATCATGAGTTCCTAGACTTTAAAACAATAAAGAATTTTAAAGAGGCGGTAATGACCTATGGGCCTCAAGCTCCGTTCACATTAAGTATGATAGAGTCACTTAACACCCTAACCTTAGCCCCCTCAGATTGGAAAAGTCTATGCAGAGCGGTACTAAGTGGGGGACAATACCTAATCTGGAAAACTCAATTCCAGGAACTTTGTTCAGAAATAGCAAAGAGAAATGCTGCAGCAGGTTTCCCTCAACACAATATAGATATGCTCACAGGGGAGGGTGAGTTCGCCGAACTACAAAATCAGCTACAATACGATCCAGGTGTGTATGCCCAGATACACACTGCAGCTGTGAAAGCCTGGAAGACAATCTCAGGCACAGGGGATCTGCAAGGCAGCCTATCAAAAGTTATACAAGGGCCTAACAAACCTTACGCTGATTTTGTAGATAGGCTCTTAAAAACAACATCTAGAGTTTTTGGAGAAGTCGAGCAAGCTATGCCCCTAGTTATCCAATTAGCATACGAGAACGCTAATAAATATTGCCAGGATGCAATAAGGCCATGGAGAAGTAAAAAAGACTTATCAATTTATATCAGACTGTGCAAAGACATTAACGAGGCTGTTATCACAGGCAACGTAATTGCTGCAGTGATGAAAAATTCCTCCCCTCAAAATTCCCAAAGGTTTCAACCTAGAACAGGATATTCCAGACAAAATTATTATAATCAACCAAGATATGCTAAGCAATATCCCCCAAGGGTAATAAAATCAAATTCATACCGTGCTCCAGGCCGATGCCCCAGATGCAAAAAAGGTATACATTGGGCCAATCAATGCCATTCTAGATATGATATATATGGAAATGATTTATCAAGGATTTCAAAAAACGGGGCACGGGGCCCAATGCCCCGGGGCCCACAAATGTACGAGGCACTAGAGGAGGAAGGCCCTCAGATTCAAATGATTCCTCGTCACAGTCCCTCCTACCCATTAACTCCCTTATCAGAGGGACAAGAGGAAGTGCAGGATTAGATCTCTGTTCTACTGCCCGGATGGTCCTGACACCTGAAATGGGGGTTCAGCTGATTCCTACGGGAATCAGGGGACCTCTCCCTTCAGGAACTGTGGGACTAATCCTTGGGCGTAGTTCCAAAAGTTTATTAGGCTTTAATGTTTATACCAGGGGTTATTGATTCAGATTATAATGGAGAGATTAAAATAATGCTAAGTACACACAGGGGCATCATCTCCGTAAATCAAGGAGACAGAATCGCACAGCTGCTCCTCATTCCCAGTCTCCATAATTCTTTTAAAAGCATGCCACAAAATAGAAATAGCAGAGCATTCGGTTCCACTGGTTCAGGACCTATGGCTTTCTGGGTCCAGGACTGTTCACGGAGGCCTATGTGCAAATTAAAAATTCAAGGTATAGAGATGGAGGGGCTGATTGATACAGGAGCTGACTCTTCCATCATAAATCTACAACAATGGCCTAAGCACTGGCCTCTACAGAAAGCCTCAACCAGTTTAAGAGGCTTGGGATACAGTAATACCCCAGCTCAAAGTGCTGTAATCTTAAATTGGCAAGACAATGAAGGCCATACAGGAACATTCAAACCCTATGTTTTAAACAGCTTGCCAGTTACCCTATGGGGAAGAGATATCTTACATCAAATGGGGTTACACCTAGCGACCAAGCCTGCAGGTGTTAAGAATAAAAATCCTACTCATAATAAAAAAGGCAAAGGACATTTTTTCTAGGGGCCACTGAGAAAACAATTTTAAAAATACCATGGCTCTCTAATAAGCCAGTTTGGGTCCCTCAGTGGCCCCTATCCAAAGAAAAATTGCAAGCGGCCCACCAATTAATTAAAGAACAATTAGAAAGCAGGACACATAGAGCCTTCCACCTCTCCCTGGAATTCTCCCATATTTGTAATTAAGAAAAAATCAGGAAAATGGAGACTATTACAAGATCTAAGACAAATTAACAAAACAATGCAAATTATGGGCCCTACTCAACCTGGACTTCCTAATCCTGTAGCTATTCCAAAAAACTATTACCTTATAACCCTTGATATAAAGGACTGTTTCTTTTCCATTCCCCTACATCCTCTGGATGCCCCCAGGTTTGCTTTTTCAATTCCTTCTATTAATAATAATGGCCCTGATAAAAGATATCAATGGAAAGTATTGCCGCAGGGAATGGCAAATAGCCCTACACTGTGCCAACTATATGTGGACAGAGCTATACAGCCCATTAAAAACAAATATCAAGACCTTATGTGTCTACACTACATGGACGATGTTTTATTAGCTCACCCTAATCAACAAATCTTATTTAATATATTTAGTGAAATAACAAAAAATCTAAAAAAATATGGATTATATATAGCAGAAGAAAAAGTTCAAAGCAGATCACCTATACTATATTTAGGCTTTAAAATCATGGATACTTTTGTTAAACCCCAAAAAATTCTAATAAGTAAAGAACATTTGACCACCCTCAATGATTTCCAAAAATTACTGGGTGACATTAATTGGCTTCGCCCTACACTAAGCCTCACTACTGGACAATTAAAACCCTTATTTGACATCCTTCGTGGGAACCCTGACCCATCCTCACCTCGAACATTAACTCCTGAGGCCAGGAGAGCTCTAAAATTAGTAGAACAGGCCATTGAAAGATCCCATTGCGATAGATTTGATTTTGCACAACCACTAATATTGATTATTATTCCTTCACAATATACTCCAACAGGAGTATTTTGGCAACAGGGACCTATATTATGGATACATTTGCCTGTCTCTCCTAAAAGTACAATTGAGTCTTATACCTCCATGGTAGCTAAACTTATTCTTCAAGGACTTAAAACCTCTACTAAAATATTTGGAATTCATCCCGCTACTATTATTACTCCTTATTCATCGTCACAGGTTGAATATTTGTGCTTCAATGATAATGATTGGGCTATAGCTAGATGCTCTACTTCTGCAAATTTTGACAATCATATTCCTAAATCTCCTATACTGTCCTTTTGTATCAATCATCCTATCATATTCCCACAGGTAATAAAAAATCAACCCATTCCTAAAGCATTTAATGTATTTACAGATGGATCCTCTAACGGTACTGCTGCAGTAGTCACTCAAAATGAAAAAATGATTCATATCACTAATCAAAAATCAGCTCAATTAGTGGAACTCGAAGCTATAATAATAGCTCTGGAAAATTTTAAAGAACAGCCTATGAATATTTTTTCAGACAGCCATTATATTGTACATGCTGTCCCAAAATTGGAGCTAGCAGGTCCAATAGCACCACATACTCCAGCTTTTAAATTGTTTTCTCAAATCCAAAATCTCCTATGGCAACGAAAAGAACCTTTATTTATAGGTCACATAAGAGCTCACACTAATCTGCCTGGTCCTCTCCATGAAGGTAATCAAAAAGCTGACGCCCTCACTAAAACAATATTTATATTTACTACAGTACAACAAGCTACTTTATTTCATTCCCAGTTCCACGTTAACAGCACTACCTTAAGACAAAAATTTAAAATCACAAAAGAACAAGCTCGTAGAATTGTAAAAGAATGTCCATCTTGTGTAACACTCTTGCCCAATCCACATTATGGGGTTAACCCACGAGGTTTGATGCCCAATCATTTGTGGCAGATGGATGTCACACATGAGCCAAGTTTTGGAAAATTACGATTTATTCATGTCACCATAGATACATGCTCAGGCATGATTTTTGCTTCTTTACATTCCGGAGAAAAAGTTAAAGATACTATATCTCATTGTCTGCAAGCTTTTGCTGCATTGGGCATCCCCAAAATGCTTAAAACAGATAATGGCCCTGCATATACATCCACATCCTTCAAACAATTTTGTACAAAGTTCAATATTATCCACAAAACAGGTATCGCTTATAATCCTCAGGGACAAGGAATAATTGAAAGAGCAAATCGGACACTTAAAAATATGTTACTAAAGCAAAAAGATGGAAACTGGAAAAATCCTAAGGACAGATTGGCAGTTGCCCTGTTTACCCTAAATTTCTTAACTTTAGATTCTAATGGACATTCGGCTGGAGATAGACACTGGAACCCACACCAACAACATAAACCTTTGGTTTACTGGAAGGATGTTCTCTCAGGTACATGGAAGGGTCCAGACCCAGTATTAATTTGGGGGAGAGGATCTGTTTGTGTTTTTTCAAAGCACGAATCCTCTCCAATATGGATACCATCTAGATTGATAAAGCAGGTACAAAGTCAAAGGGATCAAGACGAAGTTATTGAGGAGTCTAGATTGAATAAACAAGTGCAAGGTCAAGAGGACCAAAATGAAGGTATGGAGTGATTCCCTTAAAAGAGTTCTCCATTAAATTTACAACTTAAATTTCATTCTTCCCGGCCGGGACAAGAAGATCTCTCTTCAGTGTATACACAATTGTAATTTTTTTTTCTCTTTTATATATGTCTTTATGTCTGTGCATTTGTCTAAATTTCATGTTAATGTGATGTCACAAATATGTTTATATGTGCGTCTGTCTAGTGTGACGTCACAAATAATTAAGCGCTTAAAAAAAAAAAAAAAAAAAAAAAGGTAGATAGATATAGATCCAAATAACAAATAACGTTAATTCATTTAAGCTTAGAATATTCTAATTTGATAATCAATAGATAGATAGATAAATAGATATTTATATAAGTTCAGAATATTTTTAGATAATCAATTATAATGATAATCAATTTTGATTTATAGTTGTCTCCGGGACTTCTCTTCAGCTGTGAATATGTTTAATGTTATATAACCTGATATTTTGGTGTTCCGACAGAGGATCATTTATTTGTTATTGACTTCATTTGTTTAGTAGCTGATTAATTTGAATTATTTCAACAGGTATAGGATTGCTGTGTATATAGAGACTCGAGGATTCCAGCTAACAAATTATTTTTCCAAAATGCCTTTAGCTTTTCTTTATCTTTAATGCAGTAAACACCCTCAGTTTCTCTTTGATTATTTCTGAATGTGATATTTTGCCAGCTTATGTTTGTGGGAGCTTGAGCAGCAATGTGTGTGAGCAGAGATCAACTTTTATTTTCTACTCTAATAGTTCTTTTTTTTTAGTTTGACAGCTCACCTTTTGATCTCAGTGCTGGAATAGCACTGCCTTTCCCTTAATAATGGATGCTTGAGTTTTTAGGTAGCGGGCCCTGAAGATTTGCCGGTGGAAATGTCTGGACATAAAAAAGACGGCTGCTGCTACAACTGCAGGGACCGCGGTCGCTGCAAGCATCCCTGCTGCTCAAGCATCAACAACCTCACCAGCAGTGTGGCCTCTGCTCTGCATGCATGGGGCCTCCTGAATCTATGTGTTATAACTTATGGACATTTTGATTTTCCATTATTTTGGGACATTGCGGGACAATGCCTTGCGGGTATTTGTCTAAGAGAACTCAGTGCGTTACTTGATGAAACTAAGGGCAGCTGATTGGCTTAAAGAACTTGATACGCTATGGAAACTTGGCTCGTCAGCAGTAGGCTTGCCGCCTTAAAGCCGCAGCATCTCCTAAAAATTGGACGGCTGTTAGTCAACACACAGTCGATCCTGAAGGGCTCTATTGGATGGCTGGTTAGCCTATGACGGGTAAGATCCCCAGAGGGGGACAACCTAAGACACGGCACAGTCGCACGGGACAGTCTAATGTGGCCGGCATGTCAACCTAAGCCAGGAGTCAGGACAGCCTAGACTCCCATGACGGGTAAGAATGTCGGTTGCACATGGACGTCCTAGAACATCCCCTCTTTTAAAAACTAAAAGGGGGAAATGAAGGAGCCTATAATCAAGGAGATAGCTAAAGATTGCGGTTAGCTGAGAGCCATAAAAGATGTTCTAGTTTCCACCTGATGTTGATACATTATTCAAAGAATCTTTGTATGCCCGTGAACACTGCGTGACGCACCTGTAAGCTCGAGCTGTAAGCACGTGTCCTTGTTAAAGCTATATGTATATAACTGGGTGAGGTTCGTTAGTGTGTGTGGGGAAGAAGAAGGTGGTGGTTGGAGTTAGAGCATTTGGAGTGATTGCTGGAGCTGGAGAGAGGAGAAGAATAAAAGACCTTTTTTCATTTTCATCCTGCCTCCGAATTTTCCTGTGGCGTTCGCTGCTCCAAGCGACTTCCGCTTCAGGCAGCGACACTCACCCTCCGTGGCGGTCTGACCAAAGAAGGCCACCAGCCACGGTTCCCTCCAGGCTGTGCAGGACGAGACGCCTCCACCCTGAGCTCAGCACCTGACGTCTGGCCACCACGGGGTCCCCAGCAGAGGAGGAGCGTGGCAGCCTGGGCGCCTGGCACCAGGCCCGGAGGACAGAGTGCGGAGGACACCTGCCCCCAGAGAAGCCCCGCGGACGGCAGCAGCGCTCTGCAGAGCCCCAGCGCCGGCCTGGGGTCCAGAGACCTGTTCCCCAACCCCGGGCACGGACTCCGCAGGTGCCTCCGCTCTGCCCAGCAGGGGTGCCAACAGCCACGCTGCCCAGCTCTAAGAGGATGCCGTGAGGTACAATATGGGGCCCCCAGCCAGCCTGGCACCTGAGCACGATCCATGACAGGGCTGTGTCACTCCTCAGCCGCCGGGTCCCACCACCAGCCTCCTGCATAGGCTGACACGACCAGCCCACCTCTGCCCACCGAGATCAGAATTAACGTCAAATGGAAAGCACCAAATACGGAGACCAGCCAGAGTCCCATTCCCTCCTGGTCCCTGCCCTCAGGACCAGGAACCCAAGCCACCCCAGGGCAGAGCCCAGGCAGCGCCCAAATGCCAGGCCTCTTCTAGCCCTCTCTGGCAAAGGGAGCTGCGGCCTTCACCATGCACAACTTGGCTCTCAGGGCATAGGAGGTGGGCCTTCTGGAGGCCCAGGTGATGGAGGCAGCCAGCCCCTGACTGAGGGGCTTCAGGAAGAGCCTGGGCCAGCTGCTCACGGGTACCTCCCGCCCCTTGCAGCACAGCCAACGCATCACCTCGCCCACCTGGGCTGATGGCTCAGTTCCCCCACATTCAACCACAGGCTCGCCCTCGGGACCCCTGACTGCTCCCACAGAGCACTGGGGTGACACCATCTGGCTCTGTGCCCAGCACACAGCAGACCCCAAAGATGACCAGTGGGCAACAAGCAGCCCCAAGGACAGTCCAGGAAGCAGGAGTCTGAGAGCCCACTCCCTCGCGAAGGTCCCTGGAGGGGGGACCGACTCCAAGCCTGGAGACATGGCGTCCCACAAGCTCCTCAGACAGGGAGAGACAGGTGGCCACGACCCCAGGTCTGCTCTGAGCCAGGACCGAGGAAGGGGCTCGTTCACCAGACAGGCCATCCCAGGCCAGGGCCCCACACCACGCAGCCCCGTGGCTCACTTCACCTGGTCCTGAGCCCACCCAGCCCTCGGAATCAGGAAGGCAGTGGCCCCTGGAGTCCCAAGAGATCTTGTCACAGATCCTGGGAAGCCCACACAGCCTTCCACGGGTCCCCACTCCTCCAGGGCCACACTCCGCCCAGCCTGGTACTGCAGGGAGACCCCTCTGCCCACCACTGGCTCTTGCTGCTGCTCCAGCCTGTCCCCACCAGGCCATTCATCGTGGAAGTGGCCCCGCCAAGCCCTCACCCAGGCCGTTGCCTCTGCCAGGGGCACCGCCCCCAGCTTGTGGGAATGGGACCTCACCCTGGGAGCTCACCTGCCCGTCGCGGTGGCAATCACCTGCCCACACCCACCACCCCACCAGATGGGGGTCTGCAGGCACAGGGGTCTCTCACCCCAACTTTTTCTCAAGCTGTAGAAGGGAGATTTTGACCAGGGGAAAAAACACTCTCCTCAACCTTTGCCAGGTGGGCCCAGCCAGAAGGACCAGACCACAGAGCCCCCAGGCCCTTGGGCACCCTGCGGCAGCAGCTCCCCTCCCTGAGGGGCACAGGGGCCATCTCAGAGCCCAGCACAGTGCTGGGACAGAGGCGGACAGGCAGCCTGGCCAAGGAGACCAAGAGGCAAAGCATCCAGTCCACATTCTCAACTGCCCTCGCCACAGCGACAAGGCCAAGAGCCCTCGAGAGAGCCCCCTTGCCAACACTGCCCCCTGGCTCCTGTCTCAACAGCCCAGGTAGCACCTGCCAAAAGTCCCTCTGCCAGGCTGGGACCTGCAGCATCGCGGCTCCTACCCTGGACGGACAGCGGCACCCACACCCGCTCCTGGAGGCTCTCTGAACCACACAGGCCCCTCCACCAGCTCCTCTCACTGCCCCCCTCTACTGAGACTCAGAACAGATAAGCAACTGCCATTGTCACACAGCCAAGAAGTAGCAGCCCCAGAAAGGCACCCAGGCCTCCAGACATGAAGCCTGTGTCCCCTGAACCATAGCTCCTGGCCCAGCCTGGCAGGGGCGGGAAGGATGTCTGGTCCCAGGAAGCCACTGAAGAACCTCCCTGGGGGCAGAAACAGTGGCCATCCGCCCTAGCTTCTCCATCTCCTGTCAGACACCTTCCAGGATCACTACCCCACAGGTGGCGGTCACTATCCCAACACAGAACCCTCCAGGGCAGAGGAGGAAGCCCAGAGAGGGAAGTGGCGAGGCAGGACCGCCCAGCTGTTTCTAGCAGCAACCACCCATGACCTCGGGCAGTCTTGGGGCCTCCCCAGGCCTGCTTCTTCTTGAGTAAGATGACACAGCTCCTTCTGCCTCTGACCCAGCACCTGATTCCTCTGAGGTCGGCCAGGGACGGTGGACTCCACCCGCCTGGAGATTGGCAATCCCTGACCATAAACAGGAAGGGCAGGAAGAGGCTGGGGAGGGAGAAACCGCCCCAGGCCCACCTGCAGGGACCAGGCCTGAAAGTCATCCAGGGGTCTCAGATCTCCTGGCTTGTGACCTTGGGCAGAGTGACGCCCCCTTTGGGCCTCAGTTGCTCCCACAAGAAGCGGGGAGAGGGAGGGGATGAAAGTGCTGCCTCCTAGGAGCCTTAAGGCCACCGGGGAAACGCGGCCGTCCGGCCAGCCCGGCACCCGGCGGGGGCTGCCCGACGCCCCCTTCGCCCGGCTCCTCGGGGCCGGCCCCGACCCCGCAGCGCCCGACTCTGCCGGCTCGGGAAAGCTGCTCCCCTGCGCCCGGCCGCGCTCGAACCCCAGCCGAGAGGGGCCCCGGGAAGCCACGCGGGTGCGGGGACGCGGGACCCTCGCGGGACCCCGGCCAGCCCGGCCCCCTCACCAGGCCCGGGCCGCTCACCAGGACCGACTTGGACGCTGCGGCAAGTGGGCAGCGCCTGCGGGCAGTCGCTGCCGCCGCTGCCGCTGCGGGACCGGCCCAGAAGCGGCTTGGACTCGGCCTGGGGTTCCGCCATTCGGACAGCGCGCGCAGGACCCGCGAGGCCCCTCCACTGCGCAGGCGCGAGGCCCGGCCCCCGGCGTTCGGGAGGAGGAGCGACCGCACTGTGACGCGAGGGAAGCCCTAAACTGGCAGCCAATGAGAACGGAGGCCTCGAGCATGGGGGCGGAGCTTACAGGGCCCGCCCCTCTGAGTGGGACTAGTTTCCTTCCATCCTGGGAGGGGCAGCTCCTTGGGGCTTTAAGGACCTCCCGGGGCTGGGAAAGAATGCTCTCCCTAGTGCTATCGGACCAGAAGCTGCGCGTCCCCTGGGAACTTTTTAGTAATGCAAATTCTTGGGCCCTCCGGGACCTACTGAGTGGACAACTCTGGGGACAGGGCCCAGGAATACGTTATAACAGGCTTTCTGGGTGATTCCGGTGCATATAAATATTGGGTAGGTGGGACATCCACAAAAGTCAACCCCCAAAATGGAACTTGAGTTTATCTTCTGATAATGAAATTAGAGAAGGTAAATGTAGTCCAGGATAAAGTTTAAAAACACAAATCACACACTTGAAAAAATATTTTACAACATATATAAAAAGTGTCTCCAACAAGCCGGGCGCAGTGGCACATGCCTGTAATCCCAGCACTTGGGAGCCTCAGCAATGGCGAGGCACTTAACAACTCAGTGACACCCTGTCTCTAATAAAATACAAAAAAAAAGGGCTGGGGATGTGGCCCAGTGGTCGAGTGCCCCCAAGTTCAATCGCCGGTACAAAAAAAAAAAAAAAGTGTTTCTAACACTAATATGTAAAAAGCTCGTGTTGGTTTTCTATTGCTGCAATGACAAATTACCACACACTCAACATAAAACAACTCCCATTTAACTAGCAGTCCTGGCAGTCCAAAGTCCAGGGCTGGACTGAATTCCTGTCTCCGGACCTCCCAGGGACACTAGGGGGGGGGGGGGGATGTACTCCCATGAATTTGTTTGCAGGCGCTAGCACCGCTAGCACCGAAGCTCACCTCTACTTGCTGGATGTTGGCCGGTTGTTCTCTGCTGGGGGGGGGGGGGCACCGCTTTTCCTGTTGACATCCCATTGTGGCCCCTCCAACACCACAACCAGCAGGAGCATACTGAATCTTCATGCTATGACAGTCAGAACCACGTTTAGGTCCCTTTTCTCCTTGGAATCACAGAACCAATAAAGGAGACCAGCCTAGATTGAGCAGTGAAGGAAGGCTTTTTGTTTTGGTTTGGTTTGGTATTTGCGGGGAGGGGTTGTTGCTGTTGTTGTTTGTTTGCCAAAGAACAGAAGAAGCAGAAAGAAAGGCTTGCAAATCAGTTTCTTTCTTTCTTTTCTTTGAAGGAGCCCTAATTAGGAAGGGCTGTTGTAGCTAGCTGGAAGCCATGGGTTCCACCTGATATGTATGTGACGCACCTGTAGGCACCCGCAAACCTGAAGGTATATAACCGGGTGAAAGCGGTCCGAGTTAGGAGAACGGAGAATTCAGTCAGCCGGGCAGTCACTCGGTTGGTCAGAAGAATCAGAGCGGCCAGAACGTAGGCAGAGCAGTTACAGAAGAGAAACCAGATAGAAGACAGAAGAGAAACCAGATAGAAGAAGTAATGACTGGTCAGAGTTAGGCCGAGACTCCTGAGGAAGACAGAAGACAGAAGAAAGAAGAAGGAAGAAAGAAGAGAGAAGAAAGAAGCTCTAATCTTTCTCTAAGCTAAGCTCTTTCTTTCTCTCTAAGAAAGCTCGCTTTAATCTTTCTCTCTAAAAATCTTTCTTTCCCTCTCTAAGCTCTAAGAAAGTAGAAGTAAAAGTAGTAAAAGCTTAACTCTGCCTCCGAGAGTTTTTCCTCCCGGTTTTCGGTACCAGGTAGCTTACATTTCTTTTTTTTTTTTTTTTTTTTTTTTTTAATATTCATTTATTTGCTTTAGTTGTACACAATGCGTTTATTTACGTGGTGCTGAGGATCGAACCCGGGCCGAGCACGTGCTAGGCAAGCGCTCTACCGCTGAGCCACAACCCCAGCCTGCAAATCTGTTTCTTTACCCATGGGGTGGGCAGACTAATAAAAGAAATGAGGAGGAGGGATAGGCTAATAAAAGGAAGGAGGTCAGGCACAGCAGCAGCAAAAACCTGTAATCCCAGCTAAAGGAGGATCACAAATTCCAGGTCAGCCTCAGCAACTTAGCAAGACCCTGTCTTTGCAAATCCAAAGGGCTGAGGATGTGACTCAGAAACAGGATGTCCTGATTCAATCCCCAGTACCACAAAAAAAAGGGTGTCAGAGGAATATTTGTGTCTTCTGGAAATGGGGCTGGGGTTCATAAAGCATGCAGATGGGATTATAATAAAGTTAGAGATGGCCCTGAAGCTATCTTAGATCCAACCGGTTCTGGCTAGTGCACCACAAGAGGGACTTCAGGCCTTTTAGTGCACCAGAAGAGGGACTTGCAGCCTTCATGCATCCTTTCCTAAAAGGTGAGCAAGATTAGGTCCAGATGGGAGTTCAGCTAGGTCCCTTAGGCAACAGTGCTTCAAATGGGATGCTTCAAAATGCAGCAAGATGCTTCAAATCTGACTTCTCCTTCTACCACATCTCTGCCCTTTTCCCCCTGGGGTCAGGGGTGTTTAAAACTTACCATCTCAAGGATTTTTAAGTGCACAATTTGGTGATATTAAATGCATTCATAATATTATGCGACTATCACCCTGAAAGGAAGACGATGGCAGCGCCTACTGGTTCTCAAGTGCAGCCTCTCTCCAGCAGAGCAGAACTAGGCCCAGGCAGAAGCAGCCTGCTGCACCTGTAGACAGGTGCATACAGACGCAGGGAACAACCCTGAATCATCCCCAGCACTGAACACACCCGTTGTGCCTTTGAAATCACTGTTACATCAGGTGTCCTCAAACTGCAGTCCACATCCTTCCAGCTCCTGACCCTTGGGACCCTACCCCCACCCACACCTCTGTCTGACAGTTCCCGTCAAGTTGATTTGAATGGACTCATTTTCTCTTAGTTGTGTTGCAAGCAATAAACACTAAAAACTCAATTTGAACAGCTAGTCAGATTTGTTCCAAGATACATTGAAATCAGTATATGCATCAGTTATTCATTGCTATAAGAAAAAAAAACAAATCTTAGTGGTTTCAAATAATGTTTATTATCTTCCCATTTTTCGTAGTCATCTAGGGCTGTCATCTAGGGCTTTATAACCCAATTGCAAAAGTGACATCCCATCACTCTTTCTGTATTTCTTTTTTTTTTTTTTTTTAATATTTATATTTTAGTTGTAGTTGGACACAATACCTTTATTCTATTTATTTTTATGTGGTGCTGAGGATCAAACCCAGGGCCTTGCACGTGCTAGACAAGCTCTCTACCGCTGAGCCACAACCCCAGCCCCCCTTTCTGTATTTGTGTGGGAAGCAAGTACCAGGTCCAGCCCACCCAAGGGGAGGGGATCATGCAGGTGTGATCACCAGGAGCTGGAGCTCCTTAGGGGTTGTCTTAGTCCATTTTGAGTTGCTGTAACAAAATGACTGAGGCTGGATACTGTATAAAGAGAAGAGGTTTATTTGGCTCATTATTTGAGCAAGCAGGGTGGCCTCACTTTGTAACAGCACCTCCAAAAATAAATAAACAAACAACTGCCCCAACCCTCAATTCTGCCTCAATTCTTACATGGATGCGCTTCTCACAGGACAAGAGGTGTCTTCGGAGATCTTCAGGATCCCAGGAGTTCCTGGAGAGAAGGGCAAACTCAACTCAGGACGAGCAAGGTTCTTGGCTTATGGGACGGAAGAGAATTCCACATGCACCAGTCAGGACGCAGGCAGAGCTTCCTCTAGGAGAGCAGGGGCCGTTCAGGGACAATGCATCCACCTGGAGAGAGATGCCTTTGGGGTGAAGCAAGGAGCATCTGTTCAAGGGAGAATGTGGACCATCTTGGGAACCAGAGACCCTTTGGGGTTCCGGCTCTTCTTTTAAAAGAAATTTGGAGAGGGGTGGGCAGGTGTAGGCGTGTAGGAATGGCCTCAGTCTGGTGACCTCAAGACAGCTCACGGTGGTCTGGTCAGTCTCAGGATCCTGGTTATGCTAGAAAGTCCCCTAAATCATCGGTTTCTGAAGACATCACGCCTCTCTTTGCTTCATCTATTTATTGGGGTTAGTTAAGAGTGCACAAGTCGATTCCCCAGGAATCCGGCACTGGCGGGCCTGGGAGAGGGACCGGCTTGGAGAGGGACAGGCCTCGGGGACATCTGGAACTTCTGAACGGAATCTGACTTCCTCGTCCTTCCTCTGCGCCTCACACGCCACTCAAGGTCCACTTCTGTCCCACCCCACGCATGAGGAAGGCGCCCAGACCCCGTCACCCTCTTAAAGATCCCTCCCCCTCAGTGATGCCACACTGAGGCCCTAGCCTGGAGCCCAGGGCGCCTGGGGGCGCGCCACGCCCACACCTAGCAGGGGTCATTCTGCAGTGCAAGCAGCAAGACCTTGTCCTGACCCGATTCCTGGGCCCCCGGGTCCCTTCCCGGCACAGTCCTCACGCGGTTCCCACGCCCGCCCCAGGCAGGGGGAGCGGTCACCTCCCTGTTGGCAGAGGAGGCAGCCGAGGCCGAGGGGCTCTCCGACTCCCGCCCACGGCGGTCACCCAGTCAGCCCACCCAGCGTGGGATGGAGCCCCCAGAGGGGGCCGACCACCTGCAGCCGGGGGGATGGCCCTCTAGGACCACAACTTCGTCCAGCGAGTGACTGGCCCAGATGAACCCTCCAGGCAGGGTCAGCCAGACTCTGATGGCCACCAGAAAGGAGGCCCTGGAGGGACGTCCCCTCCCAGGCACGGAGCAGAGCAGGAGGTTCCGAGGGGGCCCTGTCCTCACGTCTCCCGCCCCCACCCCACCTCACAACTGGCCCCAGAGGCCACCACACCACACGGTCAGTCACACTTCCCAACACGCTCCGTGTCCGCAGTGCACTTTGGAGACTGCAGTGGCCAAAGATGTCCTCCTGGTGGGGACACTGAGTGGCTCAGCCCAAGGGCGGCTCCGTGTGCCACCAGGGCTGCTGCCGGAGGCTCCGCCATCCCCCCTGAGCTGCTTCTCCCGAGAGGCCGAGGCCATGCACGCCGGGTGGAAGGCCGGACCCCCTTCCTTCCAAACGCCGCAGGGCTTTGCTTGGAGTGAAGTGCCAAAGAGGGGGCGCCAGCCCAGCTCAGGAGGGCCACCCGAAGGACGCAGCACGGCCGTCTCCCCCAGGGACCTCCCAGGGGTCCAGAGCGTCCTCATAGCCTGGAGCCCCGGCCATCTGAGGCCCAGGGTCACGCCTGCTCCCGACGCCTCTGAGCCACGTCCCCCCCCCCCCCCCCCCGGCCTCAGACCCCCGGGCTCCTGGAGCTGCAGGCAGTGGGCTCTGCCCAGAGCCCTCCCTGTGGGCAGCTCTGTGGGTTCCGTCCCCCGTTCACACCCACACCCACGGAGCACCCCAGACGCACCAGGAGCAGCCCAAGGCAGGACTGAAGGGCAAAGGGGGCCCGTTTTGAGTTTCAAATGATTTCTGGAATCGTTTGGAGGAACGCAGAGCCCACCAGGCCTGTGGCCGAGTGGACAAGGCGTGGTCCTTGACAGTGCCCCCTCTGCCAGCCCGTCCCCGCGTGAGGCCTCTGTTTCTACACCTTTAAAATGAGGGCGATGGCGTGAAGTGCCCCCGTTTACAGGCAGTGGGCACACCTGTGGGGCCCTGCCTGCCGTGCCGCCCTGCCCTCACGCCCATCTCCCGTGAACAGCAGGGAGGTGTTTTCAAACCTCAAAGCCCCTCCAGGCCCGGGGCCACTTCAGCCTTGAAACGGCCACAAGAGCACCCACTGGCCAGCCCCGTGCCAGCCCCGTGCCAGCCCTCTGCTGCGTTTGGAGAAGCAGAGACTCAGGGCCACGCGTGCTGTCTGGGGTCCACTGTGAGCAAGGCCAGTGGACGCTGACCCTGGCCCCAGCCCGGAGGACAGCACAAAGGCCGGGCACAGGGCCCAGAGCCAGGCGTCGGAGACCCACCCTGGGAAAGCCAGGCGCTCCCCCCCAGGCACGGGCTGCACTGCTATTTCGAGCCCTCTCATCCATGACACAAGCAACAGGAATCTGGGGGCCTGGGGGGCTGCTATGCTGGGAACTGGGCAGCCTGTGGTGGCCGACAAGGGAGGGCTGTGGGGACAGGAGTGGCCAGGGTGGGCAGGAGGCCAGGGGAGAGGCATGGCCCCTCCAGGGCTGGCCAGGGTGGAACATGGGACCTCGCAGGCCAGACCCTCACACGCATGCCCTCTTAGGTCCAGAGGGCCTGGGACAAGGACTGGTGCTCAAGTGGCTTGTGGGAGGGACCGGAGGAGTGGCAGGGGTGGGGCGTGGGCAGGGACAGGGAGAAAGCCAAGTAAGGGGTTTTCAGATGGTGGCAGCTGGGGTCAGCCCTGGGGGACCTCTGGGGGACCATGCAGAATGAGCTCAGAGGACCCTCTGCGTAGGGGCAAGAAGCCGGGGGCCTCTCCTGTCCAGTGCCAGCCACTCCTAGGCCTGAATCCCCCTGCGTGGAGCGGCTCCGTCACCTCGTCCCCACGCATGGGTGACAACATGCTCGGACAGGAACCAGCAGCCTCTGCCACCCAGCTCAGACCTGGGCTTCACATCTGCACCAGCCCCGGGGACACAGTGGGCAGCCCACGGCCCAGGTCCTCCCCCTCTCAGAGGGGAACTGACAAAGAAAAGTGGGTCCTGACACGAAGGCCCTGACCACAGGTGACAAGAGGGCAGTTGCTGGACCTGGCAGGGAAGGACGCGCCACTCACTGCACGGTGGGCACTCATGAGGGCACAGGCTCTAGGTGTGAAGGTGCTGGTGGCCACAGGACTTGGTGACGTGTGGAAACCTCTGTGCTGTGACTTCGGGGCAAATTCTGTGGTGAGTGGACTGGGTCTGGAGCCCTGGGCAGGCGGGGCCTTGGGCAGGGCTGGCATTCAGCTGAGGTCCAAGGGGGCGCATGGGCTGGGGCGGGGGCATGGCACAGAGAGGAGGACTGTGACCTAAAGGAGAGAGGGTGGGGGAGGGGAGGGGCAGCAGCAGGGTCCCCAGGGCTGGCCACACCATGCTGCAGGGTCCCCAGGGCTGGCCACACCATGCTGCAGGGTCCCCCAGGGTTGGCCACGCTGCAGGGTCCCCCAGGGTTGGCCACGCTGCAGGGTCCCCCAGGGCTGGCATGCTGCAGGGTCCCCCAGGCCTGGCCACGCTTCAGGGTCCCCCAGGGTTGGCCACGCTGCAGGGTCCCCAGGCCTGGCCCTGCTGCAGGGTCCCCCAGGGCTGGCCACGCCATGCTTCAGGGTCCCCCAGGGTTGGCCCTGCTGCAGGATCCCCCAGGGTTGGCCCTGCTGCAGGGTTCCCCAGGCCTGGCCCTGCTGCAGGGTCCCCCAGGGTTGGCCCTGCTGCAGGGTCCCCCAGGGCCTGGCCCTACTGCAGGGTGCAGATCTGTCTGAGCATTAGAAGACCCCAGGAGGGTCCCAGCAGGGGCAGAGAAGTGGGATTTATGCTTTTAAAGGGCCCCCGGGGGTGGGCAGGGAGCAGGGGGCAGTTAGGGGAAAGCAGCAGGTACCCTCCCATTTCCAGTGCCACCGGAACCCTCCTGACAGCTGGGGTCGCCTGGTACAAATATGCTCTCAGCCTCAGCCTGGAGGGGCTGCGGGGGACATCTCACACTAGAGCAGCCACTGGAACTCCAGGGTGTCTTAAGGGGCAGGAAGGGGTTCTGCTGGGGTGCACTGAAGATGTGTGAGACCCAGGGTGGGGGACAGGGACAAAAATGGATGTAAGGATGGGGCGACTAGTTCAGGAGTGGCGGAGTTGTCACGGGGGCGGGTGGCTGCAAGGCCAGCTTGGCCCCACCTCCCCTCCCCACTCACCCTTTGCCCTCCCCCCGCGGGATGAGGCAGCCAGGAGACCCTCGCCAGATTCCGGCCTCCGACCTGGCCTTCCGGCCTCTAGGACCCCAGGAAGCAGGTTTCCTTTCTTTCAAAACTACCCAGCCTCAGCTGCTCAGTTCTGACAGCACAAAATGGAAGGAGACGTCGTCGTGGGTCTGGGCGGCTTTCTCCATGGCCACTCCCCCCCAAGGATATGATCTTCTGAGCACTTCAGAGGAAAGGTCCGTGGGACAGCCTTGCTTCTGCCCGGCTCCTCTTGGATCTGTTTTGAGAAGAGGTGACACACATGTGGCCACGTTTCCTGCGCTGTCCACCCTGCCCCTGTCTCCCTCTGACCTCTGACCTCTCCTGCCCCCCAGCCCTGGCCTGTTCGGATCCCACCCAGCTGTATGCAGGAGCCCTGTTTGGGGAGATGGCTAAGATTGAGGTTGTCTACGGGCCATGGAGATGTTTGGGCATTGCCGCCTTCCGTAGTCTCACGGGACTTGGCCCAGGATCTTGCGGGACTTGGCCCAGGATCTCGCGGGACTTGAGCGAGATTGCTGATCGGGTCTGCGCCATTTGGTGTGTTGGTTGTTTGGTGGTGTGTGTGGTGCGTGTTAAAGTCGTTGTTAGAGCCAGAGAGAAAAGTTATCAGAATAAAAAGGCTGTTTGTTTCCAGTTCGCCTCTGAACTTCTTCCCGCGGCTTCGTTGCTCCAAGCGGCCATCGCTTCAGGCGGCAACAGCTGTCCAGTCCCAGCGCCGAGCTCTGCTCTGTTGGCTCCAAGAGCCCACCCCTCCTCACTGCAGGAACCTTGGGGACACATTCCAACCTCATGGACAAACAGAGGAAGCAGCAGGACCACCCTACCAACCAGAGGGGACGTGCCAGAGGGGTGCACCCCCAAAACAAGACCAAAGCTGTCACTTTGCCACCTCAAAATAAGCTACTACTATGCTAGACACTAGGAAGCTGTGAGCATAGCACGAGTCGGAACTAGAAAATCTTGAAATGAAGCAACCAGAGGAGAGAGAGGAGATTTGACAAAGAGGTATCAAAGCTCAGAGAGGAATTTCAGTAATAGAGGAAGGAAACTGATTAAGAAATGAAGATGCAATGGCACATGCCTGTAACCCCAGCTACTTGGGAGGCTGAGGAAGGAGGATCCAAGTTCAAAGCCAGCCTCAGCAACTTAGCAAGGCCCTAAGCAACTTGGCAAGACCCTGTCTCTAAATAAAAAAAAAAGAGGGCTGGGGCTGGGCTCAGTGGTCAAGGCAGTACCAAAAACGAAAAAGAAATGAAGACAAAAGCGAAAAAGAACAATGTAGGAGCAGATAATTACCACAAATAACGCCCGAGAGAGCGGAACGTGGAGAGCAGGAGGCGCTTTAAACGTAGACAAGAAAGTTGAGACCAAAAACAAGTGTTGAGGGGAAACACAGGCCTAGAGACGGCGAGCAGGACCCAGGGTACAAGTGACAGCAACCCCAGGGGGTGGGGGGACCAAAGCCGTGGCACAGACAAGTGAAACCAGAATTCAGGAAAAAGCTCCTGAAATAAAAAGGCCTTCGAGATCATGGTCGAAGGGCCGCAGTGCTCGAGTGGAGGCCAGTCGGGGAAGGTGACGAGGACCCGGCTGGCGCCATGTGAGGGGTTGGGACGGGGGTGCCACGGGACCACCAACTCGAAGGTCCTCGACACCAAACCAGAACAGAGCGGGAAGAGAGCGGGGGCTCCCCGCACACCTGGTGTTAACCGTGACGACCCCACTAGCACGCCCTCTGACGTGCCCCTGACAGCCCCAGCTCGCCCTTGGTGGCATGGCACTGTTGAGGGGCTTCAAAAGATCTGTGAGAGCCTACGCGGTGGCGCACGCCTGTAAACCCAGCACTTTGGGAGGCTGAGGCAGGAGGATCGCGAGTTCAAAACCACCTCAGCAATGGCGAGGCACCGTAGCAGCTCAGTGAGACCCTGTCTCTAAATAAAATACAAAAAAGGGCTGGGGATGTGGCCCAGTGGTCGAGTGCCCCTGAGTTCAATCCCCAGTACCAAAAAAAAAAAAAAAAAAAAAAAAAAAAGATCTGTGAGGCCTCCCATAACCAGAAACCAACGACACCTCCTCGGAGCTCCCCGTTGGCTCCGCCCTGTCCGGCAAGGAGGGGCGTGGCTCCGAGCACCCGCCCGAGGCCCCCGGGTGCCCGCGGCGGTCATCATGTTAAAGTGCACGATGAGGTCCCTCTGGGCTCTCTGACTGCAGATGCCCAGACCTGGACCCTCCCACCCTGGAGCCCCTACAGCAAGCCCCTCACTTCAGCAAGACCTAGCGGCCACTGTCCCATCCCAGCCCTGATGGAGACGACAGAAGTGGGGGCCGGGGAAGGAGACCTTTAGACAGCAGGTCCTGGGAGATGCCGGCTGGCCGGCTACAGCCACAGCCATGGCCGCTGGTGGAGGGACCCGGCTACTCACCCGGGGTGGTCAAAACAGCCCCTGAAACCATCACCACTGGGCACGGGAAGTGAGTGCCACAGGCACCAAGCACAGGGACCACAGCTGCAGCCACCACCGGAGACCTGCTGGCGAGGCCTCCACAGGACGGGCTTAGCCCCCCCCCAGCGGCCCCCCAGGACCTGGTGGGAGACTCTAACTGGGAAGGGGCCGTAAAACTCCCTCTGCCACCTGAGCAGTGCGCACGTGCTTCTTGCAGCCACAGGAGTGGAGACCTGGGAACCAATCTGACTCCCAGGAATCCACGGGGAATGGGTTCCCAGACCCCGCAGACACCGAGGTCCTCGGGCTCAGGTCCCTGTGTGGAGTTTAAGGCACCTCCTCCTGGGGGCTCCGAATCACCCCTGGACTGCTTGTAACAGCTTGTAAACTCCAGTCCCACCTGGCTCAACCCAAGGTGAGGCTTGATTTGAATAAGCAAAAGTCTACACCTGCTGCTCTAAGACCCGACTCGACTGGCCACAGTGGACACCCAAGGCCCCTCACCCAACGCCCAGAGTTTATCCAGAGCCCCTGAATGAAGGGGAGGCTGGTCTCCTTGAGGAAGGACCTCTTCGTGCTACCAGAGCTCGTGGTGCCCACGTCTCCCCACCTTCCCCCAGAGTACTGGTGCTGTCATCTGGGGGGGGGATAGAGAAAAGAGGTACTCAGATCTGGGGGGATGCCAGGCCTGAACGGATACCAACTATGGCTGGCACGAATCATCCCATGACCCGCAGTCAGAGCGGGGTTTGAGAAGGCCAAGGAACTGGTGGGTTTCGCTCTGATCCATCTCACCAGAGGTTCAATGGGTGCTCTAGTCACCATGACCAGGCTGCCACACCTGGTCCCGTAAAACAGTGTGGAATAGACACCCCAGTGGTTGGCAGAGTCCTCACGGAGGCTCTCTGACGAGTAGAGGGGGGCTGCTCTGCAGAAACAGCTGGGCAGAGGCCACCAGGACTGCCACTCTTTCTCTCTCTCGAAATAGAAAACCCAGTCACTCTGTAAATTTAATGAGACTCCAATTTCGTCTGCTCTCCCAGACTGGTCACCCTTTGCTTTGCTTTGATCTGCTGTTCTGGGGATTGAACCCAGGATGCTCTATGACTGAGCCACATCCCCAGAACATTTTATTTTGAACTTTTTATTTTGAGACAGGGGATTACTAGAGCTAAGTTGCTTGAAAGCATGCCTCAAACTTACTGCCATGAGAAGTGTGTTTCTGCCGAACTCAGGTAAGGGGCTCCCACCCCACCCCCGTGGGCCCACGAATCCTTCTTTGGGAAGGGTGGGGGGATTACAGGCAGAAGATGCACCACTGAGCTCGGGTCTAGATATGGTAAAACTCCTTGATGGAGAAGATCAATCAGTCAGCTTCCGGTTCTCACGGGACGTGGCAATACTCATTAGCTGAGAAACAAAAAGCAAATGAGAAGTGTGTTGTTTCTGCCCGGCAGTGACAGCTGTGTCCCTTCACCACCTTCCTTGGACCTACCAGCTCTCCAGCCCTGTCACACGTTGGCCCACGGGACTTCACTTACCTCTCCATTCCACAGGGCGACAAGCTGATCCAACACAGTTGGACCCCTTATCCACAGTTCTGCTTTCTGCACTCTCACTCACCTACAGAAAACCATGGTCTACAAATACTACGTGGAAAATTCCAGAAATAAATCACTCACAAGTTCTCAATTGTACGCCCTTCTGAGTAGCAATGATGAAACCTCACGCTGCTCCATCCCATCCAGGACATGAGCCATCCCTTTGTCCAGCGTATCCGACCTGTATATACTACCTGCCCGTTAGTCACTGCTATAGCTTGTGCCCTAAGAACCCATGTGGTGAAGGCTTGGTCGTTGGACCATGGCGCTATTGGAAGGTGGTGGAACCCTACGAGGTGGGGCCTAGGGGAAGGAAGTCAGGACACTGGGGACGTGCCCTTGAAGGGGCTGTTGGAACTCTATTCCCTTTCTATCTCTCTGTTTTGCTTCTCAGCCTCCGTGAGGCAGGGGATTGGCCTCCTCCACCATGAGCCCCCACCATGTTGTTCTGCAGCCCCACAGCCCAGACCAACAGGGCCAAGCACCCATGGGCTGTGACCCCTGAAATCATGAGCCAGAGCGAGCCTTTTCCTTTATGCATGTTCCCAGGTGTTCTGTTACTGTGACAGAGCTGGCTCACGGTCCCCCGTGGCAGTCAGATCCTCCATCGCAGTGTCAGGGTGCTGGTGTTCAGGGACCCTTACATAGTCACTAGGTCAGTCACCTCGTCTCATCACGCGGACACCGTACCAACTCACACTGTCCCAGAGGGGTGGGGGCACAGCCCGCCGAGGGCGCGTGCCCGGGCTGTACGAGGCCCAGCACCACCAGGAAGGGAAAGACCCCCTTCTCGTCTCTCCTACTGCAGGGTATTGTCGCCACGTTTCTGTTTTATTATTGTGTGGCTGGTCCTTCACTGTGCCTGGGGTACAGCATGTGTGGGATTTGGTACCCTCTGCCGTTTCGGGCATCCTGGGGGGCCTTGGATGGTAGCCCCCCCCAGACAGCATCAAATAGCAAGAAACAGTGACCACCCCCAGAGGGTCAGACACAGGGCGTCAGAGGGCACCTCAGGGACGTCTCCGGGTGTGAAGGCTGGGCGTCCCTCTGGAGGAAGCTGCATTGCTGCACCAGGGCCTCGACTCAGGGCGCGGCTCCCCGGGGCCCCTGCAGATCTAGGGGTTTTCCCCCCTGGGTGTTCTGCTGCCCGCGAGGCTGCCGGTGCCAAGGAGGCCTGGAGCAGGAGAAGGCTATGGACACATCCAGCTGCTGTGCAGCTGCTGCCCTCCAGCCCAGCTGACCCTGCAGATGCTCGGATCCTGAAGAGTCCAGGCCATGGGTTCTGTGTGGATGCCTTGGCGGGCTCTGCAGGTGCCCTGGACGGACCCCGGGACTGGGGCAGAGTCACATCCTCTTCTGACAAAATTGAGTCTCCTTGGGAGACCTGGCTCCTGCCTTGCTCTCGGGCCACAGATGAAAGCCAGTGCAACGCTGGGGCGTGAAGTCACCATGTGGCCCATGGTGATCGGTGACCCCAGCTGCCACCTCGAATGGGTGCCCACCAGCCCCACGGGCTCTGCACACCCACGCATGCCACAGCTCCAGCATCAGCCGCGAGGTCAGACGTGCGCAGGTCCTGGGGACCTGAACTAATGACGTCCACTTCACTGCACGACTTCTCACACACGGCCACACAAATGACCCATGGGGACTCCCTGTGGCCAGCTGATGGAGGAAGAAGCTGGCCTGCTCTACCTATGACTATGTCCAGGCAGGATATGCTCCCCAGGGCACAGCCAGCCCTGGTGGCAGGTTGGTTTCAAGGGGCCCCTTCCATCTTCCATCGTGGAAGGGACAGCAGTTTACTTTGCCTGGAAAAATCAATTGCTCGACTATGGATTTGTCTTCCCTGCCCCCAACACTTCTCCAAACCACCGTCCCTAGACTAAGGGAACCCCAGGGACCCGATAGCACTTGTGTCCCGCATCGTGGCCTCTGCTCAGGAGCTCCTTTCTCCACGCGCACAGCCACGAACACTTCAAACGGAAGAGTGGCCTTCCCATGCCTGTGCCTGGTTTGGGCCATGATTCTTTGGGGCCACAGGAGTCCCCGTCCCCGCTGCCGTGCCCGGTCCCGACTGTGGGGGACACTGCTGCTGGAGCCACGGTGCTCCCAAGCCTGGCCTGGCGCCCTGCGGGGAGCCTCGGGGACTGAGAGAGCCCACCCACGGCCCGACTCCGCGGGGCGGAACTTGGACCACCCGCCCGGCAAAGGACCCCCACAGCTGAGGGCGTGGGGCTGTGTGAGGGAGGGGGGGTCGTCTGCCTGGCTGGCGCTGCAGGGACAAAGCGCTGCAGGTGACCTGGGCTCTTCCCTCCCTCCCTCCTCCCTGCTGCTCTGACAGCGGAGACCCCTCCAACGAGTATTCCATTTATTGGGGCTTAGTTAAGAGTGCACAAGTCGATCCCCAGGAATCCGGCACTGGCGGGCCTGGGAGAGGGACAGGCCTCGGGGACATCTGGAACTTCTGAACGGAATCTGACTTCCCCGTCCTTCCTCTGCGCCTCACACGCCACTCACAGTTCACTTCTCCTCGGGGCTGCCCAGGGCCTGTGGAGGGGGCACCCGTCTCCTTACCGAGGAGCTGCACAGGCAGCCATGGTGAAGCTGGAGTGGTCAAGGCGGCCGGGTCGGGCGGGGAGACCAGGACTGTAAAAGGCCCCAGCAGCAAATGACCCAGGGGACCCATCATGTGACACCACAGGACACATGTCCCCCTCCCTCGTGAGGTGGACCGTGGAAGAAACCCCTGCTGGGAAGGCGGCCAATGACTCAAGGGCCACTGATGGGCACCCCAGTCGCCAACAGTCCACCGCGGGCCACCGTGCACCCAGCACCCTCCGCGTGCCGAAGGCCACACAGGCAGCCTGCAAGCTGCTGGGAGGGTCGGGGCTGTCACATGACCTGTGGGGGGCGCAGTAGGCCGGAAAGGGTAAGTGACCAGAGCTTGAAGGCGCCTGCCCCAGGTGCCCACAGCACAGGCGGCTGCCTCAGCCAACAGGGCACCCGAGAGGCGTGGCTGCCTGCCACCGAGGTCCAGGCCACCTGCTAACCGCAGCCTGAGGACAGCCCAGAGCCTGACCAGGAGGGTGCATAGCAGCCAGGGTCCCCGCCCTCTCTCCAGACTGGACCCGCGTCCTCCCGCCCTCCCTCCCGGGCGAGGACCTGCCCGACGCCCCACCCCCTCCTGCCCTGCTGTGCCCTGATGTCAGGCAGACTGCAGCCAGGGACCAGGATGTTGTTGTCTGAAGCGATGGCCGCTTGGAGCAACAAAGCCGCGGGAAGAAGTTCAGAGGCGAACTGGAAACAAACAGCTTTTTATTCTGATAACTTCTCTCTCTGGCTCTAACAACGACTTTAACACGCACCACCAAAAAACCAACACACCAAATGGCGCCGACCCAATCAGCAATCTCGGCTCAAGTCTCTCGAGATCCTGGGCCAAGTCCCACGAGATCCCAGGCCAAGTCCCGTGAGACTACGGAAAGCAGCAATGCCCAAACATCTCCATGGCCCACAGCCAACCACAATCTTAGCCATCTCCCCAAACAGGGCTCCTGCATTTCCCCCCTTTTGTTTTAAAAGAGGGGATGCTCTAGGACGTCTATGTGCAACCAACATTCTTACCCGTCATCGGATAATCAAGGCTGTGCCCTTGACTCCCGTCTTAGGTTGATATGTCGGCCACATGAGACTGTCCCGTGCGACTGTGCCTGTCTTAGGTTGTCTCCCTCTGGGGATCTTACCCGTCATTGGCTAACCAGCCATCCAATGGAGCCCTTCAGGATCGACTGTGTAAGATGACTAACAGCCATCCAATTGTGAGGAGATGCTGCGGCTTTAAGGCGACAAGCCTTTTGGTGACGAGCCAAATTGCATAGCATATCAAATTCTTTAAACAAATCAGCTCCTGCACCAGGAGCCTCCTCGCCACCTCCAGCAACACCCCCCAGGTCGGCTGCCGTGGAGAGAGCAGGAATGACCAGCCGTGGGCGGGATGTGGAGACGGGCGTGCACTGTGGGTGGGCGCGTGAGCCTGAGGAGAGAGGCCCTCTCAGCCCACCAGGCAAGGAGCAGGGGGGCGCAGGGCCCCCTGAGCCACCCTTGCTGGGCTGCACTGGGTTGGCAGGTGCTTGTTGTCATCGTCCCCGGAGGAGGCAGACGAGGCAAGAGCAGCTGGCAGCAGACCCCAGAAGCAAGGCGGCTGCTGCTCTGATTCCTTCCCTTCCCCCCTCAGCCCTTCTACCTGTAGCACTTCCTGGGGACGCCACCAAATAACCCCCAGCACCCTCTCAGAAAGAAAGTCCGTGGACAAAGGGTGGACACTGCACGCTGTGGCCCTCACGTCCCCACCCCAAGCTGGCAAACTGTGCTCCCCAACATGACAGGGCCTCGGACTCGCCAAGACAGGAACTTGGGGAGAGCTGGAGGCAGCCGCGGTGGACAGACCAGGGGCCTCACCGGCCTCCCCTCCGTCCCTGCTCCAGGCTCCAGACAGCCACACGGGCCAGCTGCTGAGGTGGCCCTGTCATCACAAGGTCCCTAGGAGAAGGAGGCAGGAGCACCCCCACCTTCTGCAACCCCACGGCAGGTTCTCCAACCCTCTGGCTACGGCCTCCCAGCTTCCCGGCCTCAGCCTGGCCCACGTCCCCTACCAACCCAAGGGGATGAAGAAGGATGAAAGAGGAGAAAGGGGGGAGGAAGAGGGAGGTGGAGGGAGGGAGGGATGGGAGAGAGGAGGGGCAAGAGAGACAGACCGGGAGAGGAGCTCAGACTCGGAGGAGCATGCCAGCCAGCTCCTTGCGGGGCCGACTCCCACACACAGAGGCCACGTGGTGGCTTTAGGAACCGTCACCCGTTACTCCTTGGAGTTACCAGGCCACTGTGCACCTCTTAAAGGCAGCTTATTGCTGAGTTTGGGCTGAAGTGGTCACAGACCCAGTCCTATGGCACCTGGGCTCGCCTAGGGCAGAGGTGGCCCTGGTGCAGGGGAGGCGCAGGACAGGAGGACCAACGCTGGCATCGAGGCCGACCGTGGGTTGGAGGACAGAGGAGCTGCCATGCTGGCCCCATGGGCGGGACACGCGGAGCAGTTGCTCCTGCCTCCTCTCCTAGGGACCTTGGAGTGACAGGGCCACCTGAGCAATCCATGACCATGTGGCCGCCCCAGGAACTTAACCTCACGTATTATGTCTCCAGTCTCTGGCCACAGCGAGGCCTCACGTTCTCAGGGTTTGTGCACTAGGACATCTTCAGGTGGCCGTTACTGGGCCGCCTCCCTCCCTCCTTCCCGTCTGTCGGTGCATCTGCCGCCGTCCTCACTGCACGGAGCCCAGGCTGGAGTCCAGTGCCCGCCGGCCTTCCGGTCATCTCCCGCTCCCACACCTCCACCTCAGCTTCCCCCAGAATTCTTCCCCCAGCGCCAACATTGCTGGTTTTCAATAAATAAGAATGAATGGGGGCTGGGGTTGTGGCTCAGCGGCAGAGCGCTCGCCTCGCATGTGCGCGGCCCGGTTCAATCCTCAGCACCATGTAAACATAGATGCATTATTTCATTGTGTACAACTAAAGTAAATAAATAAATATTTTTTTTTTTAAAAAAAGAATGAATGGATAGGGGATGGATGGTGAGTGGGTGGGCAGATGGACCGATGGCTAGATGTGTGGGTGGCAGATGGATATAGGGACGGATGTATAGATGGGTGGATGGACATATAGATGGATGGATGAGTGGGTGGGAGGATGAGGGGGTGGAGGGATGGCTAAACGTGTAGGTGGTACGAGGATGGATGGATGAGTGGGAGGGTGGTGAGTGGGTCGTGGCTAGATATGGATGGATGGATGTTGGGTTGATGGATGGATAGGTGTGTGGGTGTGGATGGATGGGTGGGAGGGTGGGTGGATGGATGGGTGGGTAGATGGATGGGTGTGTGGGGTGGATGGACAGGTGGGTGTATAGATGGATGGGTGGGAGGGTGGGTTGGTAGATGGATGGGTGTGTGGGTGTGGATGGATGGGTGTGTGGGTAGGTGGACGGATGGGTGTGGGGGTGGGTTTATAAATGGATGGGTGGGTAGATGGATGGGTGGGTGGACAGGTGGGTATATAGATGGATGGGTGGGAGGGTGGGTGGATAGATGGATGAGTGGGTGAATGGATGGATGGGTGGGTGGATGGATGGATGGATGGATGGATGGATGGGTGGATGGGTGGATGGGTGGATGGATGGGTGGATGGGTGGATGGGTGGATGGATGGGTGGATGGGTGGATGGGTGGATGGATGGATGGATGGGTGGATGGGTGGATGGGTGGATGGATGGATGGATGGATGGATGGGTGGATGGGTGGATGGATGGGTGGATGGATGGATGGGTGGATGGGTGGATGGGTGGATGGGTGGATGGATGGGTGGATGGGTGGATGGGTGGATGGGTGGGTGGATGGGTGGATGGGTGGATGGGTGGATGGATGGATGGATGGATGGGTGGATGGGTGGATGGGTGGATGGATGGATGGATGGGTGGATGGATGGATGGGTGGAT